>MU737197.1:4102-70465 GCA_026770625.1 Nicotiana glauca | reverse complement strand
CGGACTTGTAAACCGGATTATATTTGCAGCGACCGCATTGTCCTTTTTATAAGGCATAGTTGGGCGTGATCAACACTCATATACACTATTATACAAGATTATACACAATTATACAAAAAACTGACTTCGTCTTCTTCTTTGCGTTTTTTCTGAAATTAAACTCAAATCTTGCTCAAATCTACTCCAAATCATTTCAAATTTAAATTTTTAATTCCTTTTGATATTTTCAATCAATTGGAACAACACCCAATCCAAACAACTAGAATTGCAAGAAATTCTATTTTCTAAAGCAAAGCTTTGAATGCCCTTTAATGGTGGACTTCTACTCTTCAATTTTTTTACATTACAATCAGGTGATATAGGGGGAGAAGCAGTAATGGCGGATGGCCCCTTGAAGCATATGTAAAAAAAAGTGACTCCATAGTTTTTAGAAGCAATTGTTGTAAGAACACATATTTTAAATTTGCAAGAGCTAGTGTTTTCAAAATATGTATAATATAGGCTAGGTGGGGTAAAACTTAAAAATATGGGCCATTTTTTTTTATGGTGTGAAGTAATGTGTATTTTTTTGTAATTCTTTCTTCATTAAATAAAATGTGGGTAAAATGAAAAAGCAAAGGGGAAAAAGGCTAGCATGATATTCTTGTTCCTTAAGAGAAGAGAGCACTCACTTCGTTTCTCTGCCTTTACTTTACCAACTTATCCTCTTCCTTTTTTCTTTATATCACCATTCCCTCCTGCTGCAAACTTAACAATAAATAAATAATACTCCTCCGATTTACAATAAGTGTCCAATTTGCTTCACGCCCATTAAGAAAATACTAAATTCTATATAAAAATATCTACTATGACTAAATTACCATAATTAAACATTTAATGTAAGGAGTAACAAATTTTTTTAGCGATATGTACATAGGGG
Organism: Nicotiana glauca; assembly: GCA_026770625.1. Taxonomy (NCBI): domain Eukaryota; kingdom Viridiplantae; phylum Streptophyta; class Magnoliopsida; order Solanales; family Solanaceae; genus Nicotiana; species Nicotiana glauca. Next base: position 69,546 of record MU737197.1, on the reverse strand, counting down.
TTATTTTGTAAAAATAAATTGAATTCTTTCTTAATTACATAACTTGACACTTATTTTAAACCAAAATAAAAAAATAAATTGGACAATTATTGTGAATTGAAGGGAGTAACAAAGATTAAACTCTAATAAAATTAAAGACACTTCACTTCACTATGAAAACAGGACGAACAAACTTTTTCCTTGCGCTTTATCCATGAAAGAAGAGTACATGTGACGAGGCATGTCACGAAACTAAAAATAAATAAACAAAAACACTTTATCTCTAACAAGTTAAAGTTCTAGAGGAGTAGGTTCACATAATTCAACACATTAGAGTTCCAAAACGGTGGTCTAGAGATGAAGTACTAGCCTCGAACCACTCTTCAAATTCAACAGAAGCGACTAAGGTGAATTCTTTTGTTTGCTTAAATTTGAAAGTAGAGTTTTTCAATATATACCTAATGTTCCGCCAAAATGATATACTTTTAGTACATTACTCGCCATACACGTTATTAGTTTAGTGATTAATTGTGCGATGTTTGAGCAAAATTATGTTGTTTTATGTGTAAGAGCATCGGAAGACAAGGATGAATGAACGTTGCACAAAAAGAGGACGAAAATACAAGAAAAGAGCACAAAAATACGAAATACTCAAACCGTGCTACAGGCTAAGCATAGCCAGCTCCATGACCAGCTTGACCGCGCTATAGGTCAGGCGTAGCCAGTTCTGTAGCCAGGTTGGCCGCGCTATAAGCCTAGCATCGGGATTTATAACACGGTGGTCAAAGTGCATGAATTATAATACTCTGACCCGGATTTGGACTCAAGGACTTCAACCCTAGCCTATAAATACTCCCTAAACATATGTCTAAGAAGAGAAGACGTTTTTGGAAAGGAGATTCGAGGCAAGAACACGCTAGGAGCAAGGCGGAGAATTCTTCTACGAGTTTTTCACTTTCTTCTTCCTATTTCCATTATTGGTTATGAATTCTAGTAGTATAGTTTTGCATACCATTATGAATAGTTAATTTGCTATCTAGGGTTTTGATGGAACCTTTTGTAGGATGAATTCTTATTACGTTTTTATATAATTAAACTGTTGGATTTCAATACTTGTTCAACTACGTGTTTATTGTTGTTGATTGAATGGTCATCAATTGATTGTGCCTATTTAGTATGTATTGCTTGAGAGATGGTATATATTTAGGTAGTTGTTGAACAACATCACTCCAACGTATGTGAAAGATAGGGTTTAAAGGCGGGATTAGAGATAACAAAACCTTGGTGTGATCGTAGTGAGCGGTGAATTAGTGTCAGCTAGCGTAGTTTGAGAGAATATGTCTAGTACATTGTGGTAGTCACTCAAGAGAGAGACAGAGAGAGCTACGACACCCAAAATACTCACGATCGGTGGAGAATACTTAGACGAAATTATAGAAAATGTAGTGAGAAAGATTCCCAAAAAATAATTGGAAAAATCATAATTCTAGACCTCCTTAATCTTGTCTCCAACTTTTGGTCTTGTTAGTTGATAATTTTACTGCTTTTAGTATTTGTTAATTAATTAGTTTAAAATAAAAATTACAATCGTTATAACTAGAAAATTATTTGAACTTGTATATCTTAGTGACATTGAGCAGTTATAGATAAGTCTTAGTTCTTTCTGGGATTCGACTCCTGAGTTCTAAATCAGATTATATTTGTAACGATCGCTTAATCCTTTTTATAAGGTATAGTTGGGCGTGATCATTACCCTAGTGAAAATGACAAATACCTAAGCACTATTATTATTATGATTATTAAAAAAAATTAACAACAATTGGTATCATAGTTAGTGATAATCCTGATATTGATCCCAACTATTTTGGCAGTGAAACACACCTATTGTTGTATATAATAAAGGTATAAAACATAAAACAAAAAGATATTAAAATTTTAAATTAATATAGGTAAATCAAAGCAATAATTAATGTTATATTGATATCGGATATAGTTACTTTTCCTACATGATAATTTGAATGCACGTATTAAATCATTATATATAAATTAAAAACTAATTCCATAAACAGGACAGAGAGGTCGAAATTAAACAGAAAAAATGAGAATAAGATTGTGTTTATATTTGAGAGATAAACTTTTAAATTGGTGAGGAGTAGTTTCCTACACAGTGTGGCGTAGCCAAAAATTTCTCGAAGGGTGTTCAAACTTAAAAGAAGTGAAAACAATTTCTTAGCAAAAGGTGTTCAATATATGTTATTACCTCTAAAACTTAATATTTTAATTATATATACCGTATAATTTTTTGATGAAGGGGTCAATTGACCGCCTTAAGTAACTTTAGCTTCGTCATTGTCCCTACATATAGATTATTGGTGAAGATAATATTGTGTTGAAGAGATTATATATTTCTACTTTTGTTTTTTGGAAGAAGTATAAATTTTTAGCTTCTTTCTTACCGCAGGGAAAACTTACGCCGGCTGCTACTCAAAAATAATATGTTTTCCCACACAAAAATCTCCACACACAAAAAAAAAAAAAAAAAAAAAAAAAAAAAAAAAAAAAAAAAAAAAAAAAAAAAAAAAAAAAAAAAAAAAAAAAAAAAAAAAAAAAAAGTAGCAGACTTTATATCGAAAAAAGAATGCGTTTAGTGTTATAGCTTCCAAGAAGCTCGCCTTATCATGTCTTTGAATTTTTGCTGTCTCTTTTTCCAATCAAATTTCTCTGTTTCGTTCTTTAGCTTCTTCTACTTCAATTATTGCTCTCTCCTTGATTTTGAATGTGTAAAGAGAGAGAGAGAGGGGAATAATATGATGTCGCAGGAAAATGGTTAAAAGGGAACACTGGATTACATTTGGCTAAAAACTTTTGTCTTCTATGACTTTTCCAACTGCATGTATTTTTGATGTATTGTGGGTCAAAACAAGCAAATCAAAAAAGGCTCTTCGATCTTGGCAATTGCAATCCCGACGTAGCACCAATGCTCTTAGTTCATTAAATAAGATATAAACTCAAATCTTCCTTGCATTTTTTGTCTCATTTTATGCAACAAACTTTCGTTTTTCGTCTATTATAAAAAGGTTTATAAAATATGAAGGTTAGGGGAATATATTATCTTGGGCGTCAACTTTCCCTTGGAAAATATTTATCCATGTGTTATAAAATGAATTCTTTCCTAACAAATTTCAAGACACTTTGAACTTAAATGTGAGAATTTAATTAAGGTACTATCCCACCTATTAATTCAAAAAAAGAATCTGTTAAGGGTTGGTAACTTAATTGTTGTTTTGCTTATTCCTGTAAAGTTTGAATTTCTTCAGTGCATATCTGATCAAAGTATATCTCTTACACATTGAGGAATTATGAAAATTATATAAAGTGATAATAAGTGTGTTTACCCTTAATATTGGATAACAATTAAACTTATAATAAGATTTTAAGGACATGTGATTTCACCTAATACCAATTGATAAGTATAAAGATTAGTAATACAAATTAATAATAAGATAAAGCAAACCAGTGTTGAAACGTAATTGATCAGCCCTCGAGCTAGAGTGCCCTCGAACTGGTCGGTACCAAAACAATTAAGAAATAAGCAAGCCGAAGAACAACAATATAAGCTAAAGAGAAAGTGTTACTATTTAGGGAGTTGAGGCGAAAAATGGCTTGATGAACCGTTCGCCACGCACCGGCCACACTCACTTGCTTATCGTAGAGGCTGTAAGTACACGATGCCCTTTGTTATGTGTGAACCATGTCTCTTACAAATGATTATAACCCTCTTTATATGGTAGAGGAATCCTATCTATGGTACAATTCTAATTTGTGAAGTAAATCTCATGATTAGCTAAACAATCGCCCTTGATTTGATCTGTTCCGAGATTTTCGCCATGATCTTCGACCAGTCACGGATATCTCGCTTTTCCGTTATTATGTTGTCTTCAGTCTTGCTCGATGTATGTCCTGCTCAACCTAGATCATTATCGGTTTCGATCTTGCTAAGTACCTCAAATTTGAAGTCGGTACCTTATCCTTGTGTCACTGTCAGATATGCTTCGGGGCTCATCCTCGATCCATCCCTGGTCTCGGTTAATCAGTAACATCGGGTGGCCGATTTTAACCTTATACTGAGTGTATGTCGAGACTAAACTAGATCAATCACAAAAAGATCAGGAAATTTACGAGAAAATATTCGTGATGGTATCCTTTAAAAAAAATCCAATATTAAACCTAACATACAACTGACAACTGGAAACTAGTAAATCAACCTTACAAGATTATTCAAATCCAATTAGAATTTTTGTTTTTCATATATGCCATGTATACCGCATTAATCTGCAGTCGAAGTCTCTCCATAAATATAGAGTGCCTTATAATGTTTTTGATAAAATAAAGAACAAACACATAAAGTGATTTAATGTAGTTTTTTTTGTGTCCCCCACACTCCCACCTGATGCATACTCGCATTGGAGCTTAATTATATCCGGATTCACGCCGCATAGGACCCCATTCAGGGGGAAGCGCTCCCTACTATTGAGACAATTAAGTGATATTCTCCTAAGGGTACATTAGTCATTTACTTATACACTATGCTAAATTAGTTAGTGTTAAATACTTTATATATGCATATGTAAGAAGTAATATTCAGTTGTAATGAAATAACAGACGCACGCTCCTTTCTTTCTCTCTTCTTCTTTCTTCTCTCTGCTACTCTATCTTCTTCATCTAAGTAGGGTTCATCTAAATTCATCTTCTATCAAATTATCTGAGGGTATCAGAGCCATCTCGCTAGATATTCTAGTCGAAGAATTGGAATTTAGTGTTTGTTAAAATTGCATGTTGCTATTCTTGAAATTCTAAAATTCTTGGGCTTTTATTGAGCTGAAATTGGTTCAATCAGAGAACAAGTAAATCAATCTTCAAGCAATACAACTACAGGAGATCGTCAAAATCTGGGTATTGGAGTTCCAAACCCAGGAAATGCAGGAATGGCATGAATTGATTACAAACATCCTCTGTTTCTTTCTCAAGTTGATGTTAGTGGCATACAAATCATTTCATTCCAGTTGACAGGTATTGAAAATTATTCTATCTGGTTTAGATCTATGCGTGTAGCTTTATCGGGTAGAAAAAAATTGGGGATGGTAGATGGTATATGCAAGAAAGAATCATTTCCTGAATTCATGTGAAATCACGGGAAAAGAGTTAATGCAATAGTCCTTTCTTGGATTATGAATTTTGTAGCTAAAGGTTTGCTTGGGGGAATAATGTTGATACCCAATTTTTTCCTATGTATTTTTGTACCCAAAATACTTTCAAAATAACATATATAAGTACACCAAAGGGTTTTGGCATTTTAATGATTTTTAAACCAACTTATTACCTATTTTTATACTATAAAATCCGATAATTATTCTCAAAACTCTTATTTTGGTGGGCAATTTATTTTTATTCTCATATTTATACCAAAGTATAGCTAACATGATTTTTGCATATTTTTACAATTTCGTTTGGTATTTTTTAAAACTAAATTGCTTATAATTGCAATACTAGCCTCTTGAAGATTTTATAGTATTTTATAATTATAAAATTGATTTCAGTATTTTTAATTAATATTTATATGTCATTAACTGATTTAGTACCTTTAATTTAATTTCAAAATCATTTCTATCATTTTATAAAAATAAAAGGGAAAACTGGCTATTTAAGTTTTGGCCTCATTTCATTTCAATTATAACCCCAATTCCATTTCAATTTTAGCCTAAAATCAACCCAATTAAACGACCCAATTTTCATTTTTAACCCGACCCCTTGACCCAATTCCTAAACCCGTCCGGGCCTCTTTTAAATCCTAGTCGTTGATCATTTTGATCAACGGCCATAATCCATTCTTTCCTTTTTTTAATTCACCCTTAACCCCAAAACCCTAATCATTTACCAAAGACAGCCGCCCTCATCTCCCAAATCCTCTCTAGCCCTCTCCGAAACCCTAGCTTTATTCCGCCTATTTTCGTCTCATCTCCACCAGAATCCATGGCAGCCTTGGCCATGGATGGCTTATACCCACCCACCCTCACCGTTAGACCTTGGTTGTTCGAGGTTTTGAAGGTTGACTTTGATGGTTCGCTTTTTAGATCCTCTAAGATCTGTAGTTCTATGGCCTCTCCGAGCATGCTCCGGCGTATTCAAGCTCTAAAAGCCTGATTCTTGACCTCTCCCACTCGAGATCGGACCTGTTTCCAAGCCTTTCTCATCTTTAGGGTTTTCTCCAAGAACCTAAGCTATTTGAGGTTCCTTCTCTGTTTGTTTGCCTAGATCTATGCTGAATTTATGCTATACTTTACATTTTAAATGATTTCCCCAAGTTTTCCTTTTAAAATCGCTTGATTTCAATTTAGGGTTTCTGTGATTTTCATGTGTTTCTTCTACTGTGGTTTTCCTACCTTGTCTTCATGAGATCTTCTACTGTATTTGCATGACTGTCCTCTTATTATGATTCTCATGACCTTCTTCAGCTGTGAAGTACGTGTCCTTTTCATGGTCTCTGCATTTATTTCATTGTTATTTTTGCCTCACTTACTTACTTTCATCTCTAGACTTAACTGTTAGTGAAAGCCCTAAAATTTGGGGCTCATTCGAGTCGTTGAGGCTACTTGTTACGTGGTTTGTTTGTTTTTATTTCTGAACGTATTTCATTTCAAAACCCTAGCCTCTTTGGATCTATTTGAATTCCTGAAGTGTTTTCCTCTACTGCTCGATTGAATTTCAAAGTTTTATTTTAACTTTTCTGACCTCTTTACAAGGCCTTTTACCTGACCTTTGCATGCTACCTGATGATTCCCTCTTCTCTAAGATGACTACCTTGTTCCTATAGTCCTCTACTCACTAATTTTGAATGCATGACACTCCTCTTTATTTTAAAATCCAGCCTCACATGCTTAGTGTTTGTGCACTCTTTATAGGTTAAATTTCTTTCTCGAAATAACCTGTGATTGTAGACTGATTTCAAATTTCTGTGTGTAATTGTGATTGCACTCTTGAATTGATTCTTTCCTTTATTGTCTTGATTTCCCGTGTCTCCTAGACTTGTTTGAAATATTTTCCTTCCGACCCTGCTTTTTACTCAAGTTGATTGATTCCCTTACCTTAGTAATATTGATATTGGATTATTATAGACCTTTCCTTGATTAGAGTCTAATGAACCTAGCCTCTATTACCTGCTACGGACTTGTACTATGATTGAAATACTTCCTTATTAGTCATATTCAGCCTATGTGATTTCTTTCCTTATTTAGCACTTGCATGAAGGAAGTCTTTGATACTGATTTGATTGACACTTGTTCCCCTAATTACTGCTGAACTGCAATCCTTGCCTTATTTTTGCATGTTTCTCACACTATATATACTCTCCTCCCTTCTCTTTGAACACACACGAACACAGAACACCATTTGAGTTCACAATTCACTTATACTCTCCCTCTTTCTGATACTTGCATTGTTGTGGTCTGTTTGCTTTCTTCTGCATTCTTTGCCTCTATAATGGTATGTCTCAATTGGTTTACATGCTTCAACAACAATATGTTTAATTCTGCTCATTTGTTTCACCTTTTTTTTTACAGTTCAGTATTTAAATAATGTGTACATTTGTTTGTTTGTTGTGAATTTGATACCTTATGAATTCCCTTACCCCTTACCCCTTACCCCTTTGCATGTGAGTTATTGTTCGGGGCACAACATCACTCCAATATTGTTGTCTATGATCCTGAACTGGGTTCTTTTAATCCCTAACTCAACCAATTCCCATTCTCTTTCCCCTTTTATGTGCTTGAGCCCTGGACTCCTAATCACTATCCAGATCTTGGTCTGACCTTCAAAATATCTGCTCCTAACTTGTTCAACTAAACAAGTGGTCAGGGGTGTGCTAGCCTACTTTATGGCTAGGTATGATCACCATCTGTCATGGCCCCTAATTCCCTTTCACTTTGCACTTATTCCTAGCTATAAGTTCTGCCCCTCTCTTGCAAGCCATGCTTTGGGACCCGTGAGCTCCCTCTGAACTTGGATGCCTGAGAGCTGGCTTTTGCACACTGCACTGTTACAAACTCTAATGGTATCTGGGGTGTAAGCAATGCCGGGGATCCTTGAGATTCCTTGGAACTTTGAAACACCCTGGATAATGAGAAGGATTTGGAAATCTGGATCCCAGAGTTGGTTAAACACATGTTATTGGACATTAGGATTGAATTAGGCTACTCAGATCCAGCTGTTGGCTTTTGATGTATTTTTATAGCTATTTTCTGGTCTGTAATAATTTGTATAAAAAAACTCGGGGAATATAGTAAAAGGGTGTAGGAGGGGTTTTACTTTCTTGCATCAATAAGGGTAGATATCATGCTTTAGGACTCTCTTTTTCTAGAAATCCTGCCTATAGGTCTGTTTAACATCTTTGATTCAATCACATAGATACCATGCCTATAGGGTTTAACGTTTAATTATGCTGCAAGTCACCTAGAAATCCTGCCTATAGGGTTTAATGTTTAACTATACTGCAAATCACATAGAAAGCATGCATATAGGATTTAATGCTCATATTCTGTAACTAATGCATGTAGAGATCCTGCCTATAGGAATTCTAAGCTTTTCTGAAAATTCATGTATAGATATCATATCTATAGGGAATGCATATTCATTAGGCAAACAGTAGGATTAATTAAAAATAGTCATCTCTTCATAAATTCTTTAACAGGTTCTAAAAAATCAAATATAGATATCATGCCTATAGGATTTCGCATCAAATTCGTCTGATAATAATCTGTTAACTGGTCCTTAATGCCTTAATTCAGTAACGATTTCAAAAGCTTTAATCTTTTTGATAAAACTCTCTCGAATCAGTGTACATTTGTCCTAAAAGTTGAGTTCTTCAAATTTGCATCTTTTCTTAAACAGTTTCTTTTCTAATATTCTGCCTAAGCGTTTTCCAACTAAATTCTAGTCTTCCTGAACTCGTCTTTTAAAACAGTTCTGCATCTTACTCTTTTCCTCAGATAGTTCTGTCTTTTCTCCGAAATTCTTTACAAATTATTTCTGTGTTTTATAACCGGACAGTCCGCTGATTTTCTTTAAAACTTATTTCTAAGCTAAGTCTGCAGTTTGTTCTTTCTTTCAAAAACTCTTCTGCATTAGCCTATCTTCTGAAATCAATACTTTTCTAAATAACTCGCGTTGAATACCTTAATACCTGACAACTATATCTGAGTTGCCTAATGCAGACTTTCTGCCTAAAACACATGTGTTGAACCAGTCCGTTCGCTGCTTAAATTTAATTTAAGACCAAACCAGTATTTGTTAGGGCATGCTAAACTAAATGATTGTTTGATTTCTGGGGTTAATTTGAGCCTTGTATAATTGTTTGTTCTCCCCTCTTACTTGTTACTTGTTTTAAATGTCGAGTAGAATTTTATCTTTTAAGCTCCATAAAGGCCTCCATCCCTTTCTTTCCCTTTTAGGATTAGAAGTCCTAATACCCCCGGGACTGATAGGATTGGGACGGGTAGTAGCATACGGTAAGTAAACGATACCGTTCCGCGATTTAATACCTTAACGAGGTGGGAAGGGTAGACATGGAGATGATGATTACACGATAATACTATGCGTACAATCAGGTACCGGTGTTGTGCGAATGATTCATGTAATGTATAAACCTAGGACCCCCTCCCTCTTTATTAGTATGTTATTTTCAGATTTTTCAAAAGTTGCCCAAAACCTTTTTTCAAACTTCCGCTTCTGTTTATTTCCCCTGCATCATTATTTGATCTCTCCCCTCATTACGTATCTCTTCTTAAATTGCGAAACTGTTATCTTCTAAATTTCAGCATCTTTAAAATTTTTTTTATTTGTAACAGTTTTCCCATATTTGCAATGCTTGCTTGTTTACCTATTTTCTTGCATTTAAAGTCACAATTGTAGCATGGCCGGGAACCACACTAGTGGATCTTGAGGGGTGCCTAACACCTTCCCCTCGGGATAATTTCAAGCCCTTACCCGACTCTGATTTTCATCTTTAATTCTTCTTAAAGTTTCCTAATGCACTATAATCATTAGGTAGCGACTCTCCAAAATCCAAAACCCAACTCCCAAACGGGAATAAAGTTATCTTCCCAAATGTCATATATCCGATTCCGCGAGGAAAAAAGGGGGCGTCGACAGATAATGTATGTGTCAAGTGCACAAGCAGTCTAGGAAGATCTAGCTGAAAGATTTAACAAGGTTGATGGGTCAAGAAAATTCAATTTGCATAAAGAAATTGCAACCTGGACCCAAGGAACAACATCTGTATCTGTCTATTATTCACGACTGAAAGATTTGTGGGAATAATTTGAGTCGTTGGTTCTTGCACCATATTGTGATTGTACAAAGTTAAGGGAATTTGTGGTCTATCTGGAAAAAAAATTGAAGCTATTCTAATTTCTAATGGGACTAAATGATTCTTATGTGTTGGCTAGAAGCCAGATACTTATGACAAGTCATGTACCAAATGTGAATCAAGCATATTCTATAATATTAAGTAATTAAAGCCAAAAGACTATAGCTGCTACATCAGGGATGTTAGTGGCCAATCCTAGTGTGGTTATAGGAAATTATGATGTTGCATTATATACTAGGACTGTTGTGGGTAACCAAAGATTTAAGAAAAATTACAACATTTTGTGTGAGTTTTGTAATATGGAGGGGCATAGTAAAGAGAATTGTTACAAGATAGTGGGATATCCTCCTAATTTTAAGTCAAAAAAGAGAGGGGGCAGGAAATGGTACAACCTACAATGTATTTGGGGAAGATGTTCCACAGAATAGTATACTAACAAACAATATGACTGCTAATATGGGCAATCCAAATACAACTGCAGTCAACCAAACTGCAGGACAAGAGCGAGATAATTTAATGACTCAGCTATCTTAACTTGGAGTGCCTCCATTCGCAAAAGAACAATATGATCAAATTCTGCAGTTACTCAACAAAAATCCCGCACCAGTTATCAACAATACATCATCGTCTGCAGCTAATATAGCAGGTACAAGTACAACTGTACTATCTTCAGAAAATAGTGTTACATATACAAGTACAGCTTTACTAGCTTCAAAGGATAGTAAGAAATAATGGATAGTTGATACATGAGCTACAAATCATATGGTAGCTGACCTAAAACTGTTAGAAAATTCTTCTATGGTCCAACCTGAAATTCCAAAGAAAGTCTATATGCCTAATGGTGACATTTCATGTGTGACACATATAGGAGCCAGCAAATTACCTAACAAAAGTATCATTTCTAATGCGTTTCATCTACCTTAATTCAAGTTCAATTTGTTATCAATTTCTATATTGACCAAATAGCTAAGGTGTTCAGCTACCTTCTTTCCTGAATTCTTCATTTTCCAGGAACTCTTCAATGGGAAGGTGAAAGAGATTGGTAAGGAATATAATGATCTTTACATACTTGATGGTCAAACACCTAAAAGTTGCTCGGGTGTCTCTTTGGCAGTTAAAAAGAAGAATGTTGAAGGTGAAATAGTTCAGTCAGAAGATACTGAATTGTGACATCAAAGGTTTGGTCATATATCTACTGTAGTCCTTAGACAGTTGCTACCTATAAATGTAGAGCTTATAGCTGACAAAGTGAATAAATGTGCAGTATGTCCATATGCAAAACAAACAAGATTGTCTTTTCCTGCTAGTAGTATTAAATCTGTTTCTTGCTTTGATTTAGTACATATGGACTTATGGGGTCCCTACAAAATAGCTACATATGATGGAAATAAATATTTTTGACTGTGGTTGATGACTATTCCAGAATGTGTTGGGTGTTCTTACTTAAACTGAAGTTTGATATATGTGTGATAATTCAGCAGTTCATCACCTTTGTTAAGACTCAATTTGATAAGGTCATTAGAGTGATCAGAACAGACAATGGAACAGAATTTGTCAATTCTATTTGCAGTAGTTTGTTTCAACAACTAGGCATAATTCATCAAAAGACATGTGTGTATACTCCTCAGCAAAATGGAGTTGCTGAAAGAAAGCATAGGCACATACTAGAAGTCACTAGGGCTATTAGGCTTCAGGCAGAGATTCCAATGAAAATTTAGGGCAACTGTGTGTTAGTTGCATATATCTTACAAAATAGGATACCTAGCATAGTGATCAACAATCAGTCATTCTATGAGAGGTTGTACAAAAGAAGACCATCCTATAATCACATGAAAGTTCTAGGATGTCTATGTTATGCAAAATAGTTCAACAACATGACAAATTAATAATAGAAACTAGACAAGAAATTCACATGGGATATGCAGAAACACAGAAAGGATATCTACTTTATGATCCCACTGACAAAGCTTCTTTATCAATAGAGATATGATTTTTAGAGAAGATGTATTTCCATTCAAAGTTAAACAAAAAGTCACCCCACCTATATATCAAAATTCTATTCCTGATTCAATGTCATATGACTCATATAGTACTTTTGAAGGTCAACTATCTGGAGTTAGAACCTTTACTACTCAGACATTAAATACTCAATGTGAAGCAGTTGAACCTCTAGAAGTACAAAGTAGTGATATGGATCAAATTAACGAGTTTCAAATAGAAGCAGATGAGTCTCAACCTCTTATCAATGATCAACACTTTTCTGGACCTCTAGTAAATCAACATCAAGTTGAATTTGCTGAAATAACTAAATCTCTAGTGAATCAAAACCAACTTGCAGAAGGTGTAATTAGGAGGTCTGGTAGATAAAAAAGGACACTTATTTGGATGAATGACTTTGTGTCTCTAAACATTTATCATGAGGTTCCTTATGCAATGTCTAAGTATATCACTTACAATAATGTCTCTCCTTCTTACCAAGCATATATAACAGCCTCCTCATCTACAATTGAACCTTCAAACTACTTTGAAGCTGTTAAAGACCCCTGGTGGGTAGATGCAATGAAGGTAGAAATTGAAGCCTTAGAAAACAATCATACATGGGACATAATCTGGTTACCTGAGGGCAAAAGTCCTATAGGATGTAAGTGGATTTATAAAATCAAATACAAAACTTCAGGAGCAGTTGAAAGATTCAAGACTAGACTAGTGGCAAAAGAGTATAATCAAAAGGAAGGCATTGACTATCAAGAAACATCTCACTCTTTGTGAAAATGAAAACTTATCAGAATTATCTTGTCTATTACAGCTGGTAAACAATGGCATATACATCAAATAGATGTATACAATGATTTTCTTCAAGGGAATTTACATAATGAAAGATATATGCAATTGCCACAAGGATTTAAGAGTCAGAGGGAGAAAAATCCAATGTGCAGACTCATAAAATTCTTGGATGGGCTAAAACAAGCCCCAAGACAATGAAATACCAAACTAACAGAAGCTTTACTAAGTTTTCAATTCCAACATAGCCATACAACCATTCTCTGTTTATTAAGAAGATAACTGAAGGCACAATAATAGTTCTTTTATATGTTGATGACATGGTGATTACAGGTGACAATCTAAAGCTAATTGAAGACAAAAAAACTACTCTACAACAAACTTTTAAGATCAAGGATTTAGTGAGCTAAAATACTTCCTAGGTATTGAATTTGCAAGATCCAAACAAGGAATCTTAATGCATCAAAGAAAGTACACACTAGAACTCATTTCTGAAAACTGGCCTAAGTGCTGCAAGGCCATCTATAACACCTATGGACAACGATGTCTAGTTAACTACAAAAGAGTATGATAACTATGTTAAAGGAACAGGTAAGTCGGAAGATGATTTACTTCCTGATCTAAGCACATATCAAAGATTAATTGGAAAAATTCTGTACTTAATCATGACAAGACCAATGTATCATTCAGTGTACAGATGTTAAGTCAATTCTTACAGCATCCAAAAAAAATTCATATAGAAGCGGCACTTAGAATTGTGAAATATCTGAAGAATCAGGTGAGTAAGGAATTCTTCTGTCCAGCAATACAATAATAATATTTATGCATATTGTGATGCAGATTGGGCTTCATGTCCACAGTCTAGAAAGTCTATAACAGGCTACTTAGTTGGAGAGTCTCTAATTTGTTGGAAATCAAATAAACAGACAACTGTCTCAAGAAGTACAGGAGAAGCTGAGTAGAGAAGTATTGCTGCTACAGTTGCAGAACTGATTTGGTTATTGATACTACTTAAGGAAATTGGTATTGAAGTAAAGACAACAATTGACATTTTCAGTGATAGTAAAGCTGGTATGTAAATAGCAGCAAATCCTACTTATCATGAAAGGACTAAACACATTGAAATCGATTGTCACTTTATAAGGGGAAAAATAGTCCAAGGAGTGGTTACAACAAAGTATATTTCCACAGGAGATTAGCCAACTGACATCTTAACCAAAAGTCTTAATAAAGTTCAACATGAGTACCTTTGCTCCAAGTTAGGAGTTTTTAACATTTCTCACTACCTAGCTTGAGGGGGAGTGTGGAGACAATTAAGTAATATTCTCCTAAGGATACATTAGTCATTTACTTATACACTAAGCTAAATTAGTTAGTATTAAATACTTTATATTTGCATATGTAAGAAGTAATATTCAGTTGTAATGAAATAACAGACACACACTCCTTTTTTTCTCTCTTCTTCTTTCTTCTCTTTGCTACTCTATCTTCTTATCTAAGTAGGAGAAGTTTTATTTTGTGTCTCATACAACTGACACTAGTTGTATGAGGCTCTTTTTTTGTCTCACAAAATTGTGGACCCCAATCTTACACTTCAGGGTCCTCAGAATTCTGGGTCCACAAAACTGTGAGAGAAAAAGTTGTCTCATACAACTAGTATAAGTTGTATGAGACACAAAATAAAATTTTCCATCTAAGTAGGGTTCATCTCAATTCATCTTCTATCAAATTATCTCACCTACCAAGGTTTTTTCATATCCAGACTCAAACCCCATACCTCTAGTTAAAGGAAGAGTAGTCTCGTAGGTTTGTTAACAACATGAAAATATTAGATCCTTCTTTTTTAGTTTCTAAAAAATATACAAATGCAAAATTTAACTGCACAAAAATGAAATTTTATTTGGAGTGAGTACATTCTAGTCAGGAAACAATACTAATGTTTAATGCACATCGAAAGCTTAAATAAAAGGTCTACTATTATTTTTCAAATTCTGCTAGTATTCCTTTTTAAATGCATGGATTTGACTTATCTATGAAAAAAAGTGGGAGAAAACATGTAGAAAGGCGAAAGGGACTCGAAACTACGTCTTCACATCTTTTCATTTACTGGAAATAGTGCATTTACAAGGCTAAAAAGACTAGAAACTACGTTTTCACATCTTTTCATTTACTGAAAATATCGTGGAGACATTAATTGTTGCTTGTACTTTTGGCTATGAGATTCATCAATACAAACACCAAAAAAGGTTGAAAATGTTGATTTTGAGAAAAAAGCAAAGGAAAAAAGCTAAATTAGTACACATTGAGAAATAATTAGGGGGATAGATTCACGCACTGTATTTACTTGTATCGAGTCAATTTTATGGGTCTTTTATCTTTTTCTCCGATAGTTGAACCCAGAGCCCGTGTTCTGGAAACCGGAAATTACCAGTTTTGAAGATGATAGTTGACCCAAAATGTCCAGTCAAATACTACTACTACTACCACCTCGAAGCTTATATCATACTAGTCAATTTGGAACTTTCCAAAATTCTTAGAGCATATGAAGCTAAAAGTTTTTTTTCTTTGTCAAAAATTATTTTTTTGAAAATTTTAGATATTTGGCCTAGACTGATAAGTGTTTGAATACCAACAAAAATAGTTTCTCCACTCAATAAACCAAAATTCTAGCTTCTTCCAAGAAGGAGAAGTAAGGTAGAAAATTAAGAGCCCGTTTGGACATAAGAATTTTTTCACTTTATTTTTGATTTTTTATTTTATTTTTTTAAAATCAGTGTTTGGCCAAAAAAATTTTAATTTTCACTTGAAGAGAAATTTTAGAACTTTTTGAAAATTTGAAAAACTCAAAAAAAAACTGTTTTTCATAATTTTTCCTCAGACCACTCATAAAAATTAAAAAACAACCCAAAATTATATTCATGTCCAAACACAACTCTAATTTTCAAATATCATTTTCACTTTAAAAAAATTTACTTTTTTTTTTTTTTAAATTTTACAATTTTCATGTCCAAATGCCCACTAGAAATATCCTTCCCAAAAATTTTCATTTCCCAAATTATCGTTCATTAATTTAACTTTTTGTTTTTTGTTTCTACCATCCATTTCTTCACTTTTCTTACTTCCCATCATTTTTTATTCTTCTCCTATTCTTCTTTGAAATAATCTCTCTAACATGAACATATTTCTTCTTTTAGTGTATTAGATTTATGGAGTAGACTTTTGATTTATATTGAACAACGAATATTGATATGTTTGAATAATCATGTAAACAATAAATAATTTCATATATTTATTATTATTTTGTTGGATAATTATATTTTCTATTGTTAAAATCTTTAATATATATTTTACTTTATCATTTTATAAATTCAATTCTCTATAACAAATAATATTGATTATAAATTCAATATTACTGTCGTTTTGTGTAATTTGATACTCAAAGACACTTTTTGAAACGATTGGACAAACATAATTTACTAATCAAATATTACAAAAAGCACTTCTAAAATGAATTGACAAACAGGCTCTTAGTAACATTACATCATAGATTCACTATAGTGATATATTTAGTTAGAACTAATCAAATGTAATTGTTGATGTAATATTATTTTTATCAAACAAACAGTTTTTATAAATTACTTTAACATTTTGTTCGTATAGAAGTGTAAAAATATTGAATGTTGAAATAAAACAGACCGAAATAGAATAATTGATAAGATGAGTCCTAGAGTTTATCCCAATTACTTTGACTCTTAATGAGAAAAACACTCTTGTTGTATAATTTGGTAAGTATAGTTTTATTCAATGTTTGATTTATATTTGGAATCATCTATAACTAATTCTTGTGTATTTATACCGTCAACAACACAGAATAACTAATCCATGTATACGTAAATATGTATAACTAAGTTATACATGGTTAAAGCATCAAAGACCCAGAATTATTTGTCTTTTTTCCGAAAAGCCAGTGAAGGTTAAACATACAAGGATAATTATAAAATCATTCCTCTTTAGTTAAATAAATATTTTAAATGTTATTTTGTATATTTAATTTCATTACAACAAATCAAACATCCAACAAAAAATAACTTATATATTACTATCCCTACATAATTTATTCGTACCAAACGTCCCCTGACATGGTCATTTTATCTCATTTCATATGAACCTATTTTTATTTGAAAAATCAAAATCTTTTCAACGGTTTAACTTTCTCATATATCTTAAAAATATTTTAATTATAAACAATGAAATTGATGATACCTTTTTTTAATTATAAATTAAGTTGGACAAGAAAAATGAAACCAGTGTCCAAATTAAGGGTTTGATCACGGATTCTTAATCATGCGTAATTCTTTTTAGGAGAAAAACAATAAGAGTAGTTATATTTAATTGGAATTATCATTTTATTCTCGCGTTAAGTAAAATTTCAGAAGAAAAAGAAAGGAGTTGCTAGTAAGTAGTAGGCCAAAATATACATTAAACTCTGATATAGGATTATAGGTAGAGTCTATAATATGAGGTGGGTGTGTGGTTTGCCAGCGAAGAAGCAGAAGGATCAATGCTTTCACTTTCTCTCACCTCAGGTCAAAGCTGGCACTCTGTATGTGTACAAGATTTAAGCCCTTCTCTCTTTTTTCTCTTCTCTTATTTACATCACCTTTCCTCTCCCTCTCTCCTTCACTCTCTCTCTCTCTCTCTGAGGGAAAATTAATGAGAACAAAGAAGAGCTTGGCATTTTAATGGTTGATCATTGTACACCAACCAATATGGCTGCCTCTTCTTCTGTCTCCTGTTCTGAAAAGAAACATTGGTGGATTAGCAACAGAAAGGTAATTATAAATCATTCCCTTTTCCCCCAGTCTAATCTAACATATAGTACTCAAGTTTTAATAACTATTTAACCTTTGTTTTACAGATTGTTGACAAATATATCAAAGATGCAAAACTTCTTATTGCAACACAAGAACCCAGCGACATTGCTTCCGCCGTTAACCTTCTCGACGCTGCACTTTCTCTGTCCCCTCGTTTTGAGTTAGCACTCGAGTTAAAAGCCCGATCTTTACTCTATCTCCGCCGATTCAAGGACGTCGCCGCTATGTTACAAGACTACATTCCCAGCCTTAAACTTCCCGCCGATGAAACACCGTCCACGTCATCCGCTTCTTCTTCTGGTTCATCCGATAACTCATCCTCACAGCACTCAAGAGAGCGGGTGAAGCTCCTTTCTTCGGATAGTGACTCACCGGGTCGGGACGAAACCAGTTTCAAATGCTTCTCTGTTTCTGATTTGAAGAAGAAAGTTATGGCTGGTCTTTGCAACAACTGTGATAAAGAAGGGCAATGGAGGTAATTTTGCTCTTCTATTGATTGGCTTCTAGATTACGCCATAACAGCTAGCTGTCTCTCTATTAATTGATGATTTGTCCTAATCTTGATTTATTTATTTCTTTTTTCAAGTCAAATATGCTTCGTTATTACTTTACTTCTTTATTGTTTATTCACTTACATTATACTAGTATTAATAACTACTCCTTGAAAAATGTAGTCTTTATTGAAATTTCTGTGTGTATTTAAGGCTTGAATCTATAATGAACGAGCTGACTCGGGCTCACAGTCGTTCGTTATTTGTGAATTTTTTTCAGGTACTTGGTTTTAGGTCAGGCTTGTTGCCATTTGGGTCTAATGGAAGATGCCATGGTTCTTTTACAGACGGGTAAACGCATCGCAACAGATGCATTCCGTCGCGAAAGCATTTGCTGGTCTGACGATAGTTTTTCGTTTACCAAATTCCCAATCTCCGACGAACTGGGCACCAGAAATAACCAGCCTCCGACTCCTCCTAAAACGGAGTCCGAGAGCATTTCTCAACTGCTCAGTCACATTAAGCTTTTGCTCCGTCGAAAGACTGCTGCAATTGCTGCTCTTGATGCAGGGCTTCATTCAGAAGCTATTAGACACTTCTCGAAGATTGTAGATGGCCGTCGTGGTGCTCCACAAGGGTTCTTAGCCGAATGCTATGTGCATCGGGCCTCAGCATATAGATCTTCTGGTCGAATTGCTGAGGCAATAGCTGATTGTAATCGGACACTAGCATTATACCCTTCTTGCATTGATGCTCTTAGAACTAGAGCTGCTTTATTTGAAGCTATTCGATGCTTGCCAGATAGTCTTCACGATCTCGAGCACTTAAAACTCCTTTATAATTCGATGCTACGTGATAGGAAATTACCTGGACCTATATGGAAGCGTCAAACCGTGCAGTACAGGGAAATTCCGGGGAGGCTTTGTTCCTTGGGTGCTAAAATGCAAGAATTGAAGCAGAGAGTTGCTTCTGGTGAAACTGGGAATGTAGATTACTATGCATTGATCGGTTTAAGGCGGGGTTGTTCAAGATCAGAATTGGAAAGAGCACATCTACTGCTCACTTTAAGACACAAGCCTGATAAATCAACAAGCTTTGTTGAAAGGTGTGAGTTTGCGGATGAAAAGGATATAGATTCCGTTAGGGACCGGGCAAAGATGTCATCTTTACTGTTGTATAGATTGATTCAGAAAGGTTATACAAGTTTAATGACGACAATCATAGATGAAGAAGCTGCTGAGAAGCAGAGAGCTAAGGCTGCAGCTGCGTTACAAGCAATGCAGCAACAAGTTCAGCAAACTCAAGTACTTCAACAATCTAGAGCTGAAACAGTCCACAATAATGCAGCATCAAGAAGAGCATCAGAGGCTGCTGCTAATACTACATCAAGAGTAATTTCGGAGGCTGCTGCTAATACAACATCATGTAACAACAGGGCAGAAAACAAGGTGGTGTCAAGTTCAACAAATGCATCAGCATTTCAAGGGGTGTTCTGCAGAGACCTTGCTATTGTTGGGAATTTATTGTCTCAAGCTGGAACTGGGTTTAATCGCCCAATTCCTATGAAATATGAGGCATTGAGCTGCTAAATGTTAAAGGGTTTATCGTTGAAAATCGGACGGAGATTTAGCTTGGACAATGTTAATACTATCGCCGCTGGAGAAGAATCTGAATTTAGTCCAATATCTTTGTACAAAGGGTAATAATATGGGTTACTATTGGCAGCCGGGAAAATTTTGTTACTTTATCTTTTATTGTATTTTCTCTATTATTCTCTCTTTAATTGTTATATTTTTGTTTTTTTGTTGTCAACTTTTGGTCGCTATTGCACTACATGTACAGAGTTAAATTCTGCACCTAATTTATCTACCAGTATCCTTTCTCTTATACTTCACTCCACAATTTCTGCAATTTCTTTTAATTTTTGATGATATGGTTGTCAGAACATGTGCATCGAAAACAAGCAAGGTATCAAATATATATAAATTAGACAACGCAATAATAACAGGATTAGAAGCACTAACCTCTTGAAATAATTGTACAAATGCTTCAAAAGCAACAAATCCTCCAAAAGTAAGAATCTAAGGCTTTAGTCTTCTACTATACAATAACAACTACCCAATATAGTCTCACAAAGTGGGTTCTGGGGAGGGTAATACGTACACAGGAGGTTGTTTTTATCGACCCTCGGCTCAGGGAAAAAAATAATGAAAGAAAAGAAAAAGGAAAAAGAGAAAGAAAAAGAAAAGGAAAAAGAAAAACAAAAGAGCATTAGTGACTCTAGCAGAATCGCATATATAATTATCTAAACATTAAACTATAAATTAAATGGCATGCAAAAATATCGACCAGTAACTATCATAAGGGGCACAATACAATATGCAAGTCATTTATGGAGAGCCCTGTCAAACCCTACCTAGCCCCGAGAATGAAGTACGAAAAGTTCTAGAAGTCCCTATCGTACAACCCTGATACTAAATCTGCAGACTTTGCTATCAAGGGTCATATCCTCGGAAATCCGCATTCTTGTCATGTCCTGCCCAATCACCTCTTCTTAATACTTCGTAGGCCTCCCTCTGCCTCGATTCGAGCCAACCATCGCCAGCCGCTCACAACTCCTCACCGGGGCATCAGGGCTTCTCCTCCGCACATGCCCGAACCACCTGAGCCTCATTTCCCGCATCTTCTTATCCACTAGGGCCACCCTCACCTTCTCTCAATAACTTCATTCTTAATCTTATCTAACCTGGTGCACCCGCACATCCACCTGAGCATCCTCATCTCCGCAACCTTCACTCTCTGAACATGAGAGTTCTTAACTAGTTAGCACTCCGCCCCATACAACATGGCAGGTCTAACCACAGTTCTATAAAACTTCCCCTTGAGTTTCTGTGGCACTTTTTTGTCATACAAGACTCTTGATACAAGACTCCATTTCGTCCACTCCGCCCCTATACGGTGAGTGACATCCTCGTTGATCTCTCCGTCCCCCTGAATCACCAACCCAAGATATTTGAAACTGTCCCTCTTGAAGATAACCTGAGATCCAAGCTTCACGTCCCTGCCTACTTTGCTCGACTCGCCGCTAAACTTGCACCCCAGGTATTTTATCTTAGACCTGCTTAGTTTGAAACCCTTAGACTCGAGGATCTATCTCCAGACCTCCAACCTCTCGTTAACACCGACCCCCGTCCCGTCTACCAAGACTATGTCATCAGCAAATAGCATACACCATGGCACATCCCCTTGAATATGGCGTGTTAGTGCATCCATCACCAAGGCAAATAAGAAAGGGCTAAGCGCAGATCCTTGATGAAGCCCATAACCACCGGAAAATGGTCTGAGTCGTCACCCATCGTCCTAACCCTAGTTTTAGTTCCATCGTACATGTCCTTGATAGCTCTGATCTAGGCTTCCGGCACGCTCTTCGCTTCCAGGCACCTCCATAGCACCTCCCTTGGGACCTTGTCATACGTCTTCTCCAAGTCAATAAACACCATGTGCACGTCCTTCTTCTTATCCCTGAACTGCTCCACCAATCTCCTGAAAAGGTGGATAGCTTCTGTAGTGGAGCAGCCCTGCATGAAACCGAACTGGTTCACGGATATAGACGTCATCCCACTCACCCTCGCCTCAACCACCCACTCCCAGACTTTCATGGTGTGACTAGTTAATTTGATACCTCTATAGTTGTTACAACACTGGATATCCCTTTGTTCTCATACAAGGGCACCACTGTACTCCACCTCCACTCCTCCGGCATCCTCTTAGTCCTGAAGATCACGTTGAATAACCTAGACAACCACTTCACTCCTGTCCTACCCACGCATTTCCAGAACTCCACCAGGATTTCGTCTGGCCCGGTCGCTCGACCCCTACTCATCCTACGCAAAGTCACCACGGCCCCCTCCACCCTAATGTGCCTACAGTACCCAAGGTCTCTATGACACTCTGAATGCTCCAACTCCCCTAGCTCTATGTCTCGATCCCCCTTCTCGTTAAGTAGGTCTCGAAAGTACGACTGTCACCTCTGCTTGACTTGAGACTCCCCCATCAGAACTCTACCATCCTCGTCCTTGATGCACCTAACTTTGTCTAGATCCCGAGCCTTCCTCTCCCTCACTTTAGCCAACCGGAATAACTTTCTGTCCCCGCCTTTCTCCCCCAATTCCTCGTACTTACGACCAAACGCCGCATTTTTAGCTTCCGTGACCGCCAGCTTCACTTCCTTCCTCGCCACCTTGTAGCTCTCCCTGTTCACTCTCCTTTCTTCCTCGCTTGTGCTCCCTGCCAACTTAGCAAACGCCGCCTTCTTCGCATCCACTTTTCCTTGGACTACATCGTTCCACCACCAGAAAATATTTAATGAATTAGAGAAAATATTTTATATATTCAGTACAAAAATATCTTTTTCTCTACTTGATCCGTTCAATATACACTGAGTATACTAGCACAAGAAATTGGAGTAACTCCCATAATAAAGACAAATTATAAGATCATCTTGTGCTACAATCATCAAGATATTTTGTCCAACAATATATTTGATTGTGAACATAGTTTAATAATTATGCGAACCAATAATTTAATTTTTTGTGCGTGAGCTAAGACTTTATATACTAAATTGTCTATTACATAACTAAAAGGACACATATATAACAAATGATATATTTAAAATAGTACTTTATTGAATTGAATAAATTAAATAAATATTTGTTCCATAAAAAGTAAAATATAATAATATGTCTAAATCGCATAGTTAATAGTATATCCCAACAATAATTTCTTTGTCATATTACTTCAGTTTGTTTAGATTTTGAGAAGCTGATGAAATCCTAAAGAGGGGATGAATTTAATGGTTCCATAGGAAAGGAAGGAGTGAAAGGTTGAAAAAGAAGCAAGTTTTAGCTTCCATCTCATGTCTTTATCTGCTGCTTTCTTCAGAGCAGAGCACAGTACAAAGTTCATTGCATTAATTAGAGCAAGTGTTTACTAGTACTATGCTCTTTCTTTTCTTTTTCATGTGTCAGGCTTATCTATACATCCCTGACATTCTACTTGATTTCAATAAAAAATGACTTTGCTATTTCTTTTTACTACATTCAAAAATTAGAATCTTTTGGTTCATCCTCTCAATTGTAATTTGTCCTGATTATATTTGCAGTAAGTGTATGAATAAAATGATGAAGGAGTTGGCACGCAAAGTTGCATTAATTGCTAGAGATATAGAATAGTGGACTCTGAGAAGAGAGTTGTCTGTTTCATAGTTTGAAAAAGTGTAGGAAATGATGTACATAACTTGATTAAAGTGTGTGTGCTTCTGATGGCGGGTGAACTCAACAAACCAAGCAATTGAAAAACCATACTGTATTAGAAATATTTATAGGCCTGGCCTATTGGGAGTAACTTTTTCCATTGTCATTATCAAAATTTACCATGTTATGGGTTCATTAGTGCAGGACAGTTAGGTACGGGTAAAAAAGAAGAAGGGGACCTCACCTCATTCACTTTTCTTTCTTCGACTCCCTTTTTTCTTCTCTTTCTGGGTTGTCTAACTCAGCGCCTCGAATTTCGGAGTTCTCCATACACATATGTCACACATGCAAGCGTAACATGTACTTTGGTTACCACTGCTTGTAACAGTGAAACATCGACAAATACGAGAGAGATGTTGGATATATAAGTAAATAAGTCTTAGATTCTAGTAATATATTGAATATCATGGTTTCCTCGTGATCACTAAATTCTAGATTCGCCTCTATCTAGACGCAAAGTGAACAATATTACTAGTAAACAGGACTGTTACAAATATCTTCTTCTTTATCCGTTCATACACCAAATTGAACCTTTCCAAATAGTACTACGACATTATTTTAAACCGTTATTCAGACCCGAACTCAATATTTCTAACTATTCCAACACATTATTTGGTGATAGTCTTGCTACATATTAGTAGCAGTATTAAATGAAGGGATTTAGCTTTTACAATAAATATTTTCAGCAGCCAGAGATGTATCTATGGTTAATACTTAATAGTAATAGGCTTAACTGGCAAATTAAAGGGAGCAAGACAATGGTTTATTGAAGTGGTGGATATCACCTTGAAGACAGGAAGATAAGAATCACCATCCTTAAACCAATGCAAGAACAAATATTCTCGTAGAGGTCGTCTGGCTTTTTGTGTTAGTATAGAGGTAATGTGTGCTTAGGAAATACCGATCGACTCTGTAAAACTTTGTTATTAACAAAATCCAATTTAGTGTTCCCCACTTCCCACTTACACGAAATTAGACCACTACACTATCATGACTTATATAACAGCCTCTTCACAAAATAGAAATAATAGCTTCTAACTTTCACAATTGACAACACGCAGTTTTTTTACCCTACTACTAGTAATTACTTAAAAGTTAAAGGTGGTTTGACCACTTAGAAAAGATCATTACTTGTTGCACCATCAAAGTGTACCGTAAAATAATAAAGATTACTAATTCATATACTCTTAATTAAAAGTCATGTGTTCAACCTCTGACGCTTCATGAGTCCTCTTTAGAAGAAATACACTAGCGTCTAGCTAAAAACCCTTACTCCCTCCGGTTCAAAATAAGTGATTTTTTGGTCTTTTTCTTGTGGTCCAAAATAAGTGATTTTTCCAGATTTCAAGAATGAATTAATTATTTTTTTTCCTACATTATCCTTGGAGTAAATAGTGTTGAAATATGTGTTAGGAGTGTTTATATGAGATAGTAAAGGTTAATATGGTCAATTTCATTGCTAATTAATGCTAAAAGGTGAATTTCTTAATCTGTGTGAAAACGTCCAAAAAATCACTTATTTTGGACCGGAGGGAGTATTATTGAAATGCTAATTCAAATTAATCTGATCAATAAATGCAAACACTGATTACTTGATGTACGTAAAAGAAGATCAGTAACTTGATAATTTATCCGTACACAATACTTATATCAGATTAAGGTAAGAGTTACTACAAGTTAAAGTGAGAATATAGACCGATATGCCTATGATTAAGTACAAAATTATACTATTTAACATGTATGATATTCATTAGTTTGATTTAAACATCGAATTCGAATATTAAAAAAAAAAGTTAATATTTGCATCTTTCCTTGCAAGTGACTTCAGTAGATGAAATTCACTTCCGCACTTCATCTTTTTTCTTTCCTTTTGTTTTAATTCTTTCCCTATGTATGGATGGTGTTGTAGCCCTTTGCTTCTACTCTAATCAAAACCTTTCGTGATTCCCAAACTCCACATTGGGGAAAGTAAAATTCCAAGAGGACCATCTTACCATGTTCCCCTTTTCCACTTTAAATCCATATAAGAAAAATAATACTAGTAGTAATATGAACTCTTACGTATTTTGTCTCTATTAATTCTTTTTTTTGCAATGTTTGACAAAATTGTTTGATAATGATGGATCAAAGGACAACATTAACACATAATGATGATTAAAATGGCTAACAACATGGGCTTATAATGACAGAATATATTCATACTTCCCTGGCACCCTGCGGTTTCAGATAGCAATCATTCACCTTATGTAGATAGACAAAGAAAGCCATAACAAAGGAAAAAGCATAAAGAGAGATGAGTCACGTGCACCCCATAAAGAATACTGCAATCTGGAAATGTGGGTGACCAGTGAGGATTAACGAATCTAGATGAAGAGGAAAAAGATAAAAAGTACTATATGATTGATTTCAATTCATTTGATTTTCCCAATATCTAGCTAATTATTAAGATTTGTTCACTTGTTATTGTTTTGGCTATGCATTTTAGAACATAGAAACATTTTTGAAATGAAATATTTGAAGACACACGCTAGCAAAATATCAAAAATATTTCTTCCTTTTAGGGGGCCGTTTGGTTGGAAAACAAATCATTCAAACAAGTTAATTAGGAGGATTGTAATTCGTCATTTATCATTAAACTGCATAATTCAATAGTGAGAAGAAAAAGAAAAGAAGGGGAATAGGAGTAAGTGGGAGAAAAGTGGAAGGACATGTTTTGTAGTGAAAGTATGCTGCAAAACAAGTTTGAATTTAGTAGTAGTATCTCAAATCTCAATGTTTAGTAAAAAAAAAATAGTTGATGAAACTTTCAATGCATATTCTGACAGGGAATAATATTCTATCCTAATGGGTAAAGCACGATAATATTGATTAGTAGTTTTTTTTAAGTAGGGATATGCCATAGGTCTATGGGATCATATGAAATCGAAAAACATCCTCTCGAGGAAAACTTTCATTTTTAAGTAAAGTTTGAAATTAAAATTATAATTTCTTGAAGCGAAAGTGAAGGTATTAGCACTATTTTCAAAGGGGTATCTTTTGATATGGATACAAACCCCCTTTCCCATTTTCCACACATCTGTATCTTATAAGTTTATTAAATTTTCAAAGATTTTGAAGCCGTCTCTTATCGAGGTTATCAAATGGTTTATTGTCTTATCTAGGATTTTCTTCTTTTTTTTCATTCTTGGAATTCGAAGGTGAGGTAACAATTTTCTAGTTTTTTTTTTGTTTCTCACCAATTGTTAACTACTTTTATTGGAGACTCAATTAATTTGCGTTTATACGACTTGTAAATCCACTAAAGAAGAGATCGCTTTCTAATAGTAAAATTTATTCATTCTCAAAACTCAAACCTAAAATTTCTTATTAAGAATGATGAGATTTTATTCATTCCACTGTAACCTTTGGTAGTTTGATAGTAATCTAATTTCTATGTATGTTGCCTTTTTTAAAAAAAATTATTTTAACTCTAATGTGATACCATCAATGATATGACAAAAATTGGTTGGGTAATAGGAATATATCAGAAGCTGTGACCTTGCGTAACTGGAATGACCAAAATTTTATGTTAGTCTTACTACTTTCTAAAGCTTATTCGATTTTCTTTTTAGGTCGTTATTTATTTGGCAGAAGGATATAGTTTGGTGGTCAAAACTTAACCACACATTAATTTTTAGCCTAAACCAAACGTTTGATCAAACAAATCTAATCTTACGTAAACTCCCTCGTAATTAGTTATAGTGATTCGTATCCGTCATTAAACAGTACTCCTAGCTATTATCTTCCTAGGTGAATAGATTCTCTAATTGATGTAAGAATTAAAAAATTAAAAGTCTTCTCATTGTGAAAAAAAGGTTGGTATATTAATATTAAAAAAGGATTAGTATAAAATAAAGAAAAAAAAGAAGAAAAGGGAACACGTGATGTTTGAATGTTGGGAACATCGGAAAGGGGAGAAGTCATGGCCAGATAAGGAATCAGTAGTTGTAAAACAGATTGGAAATAAGATGACGATTATGATGTCAGTCTTGATCACTCTTCTCGTTCTGTGGATTGCATGTGATTTTTCTCTAATATCATGGATTTCATGTGCTCTCCCTCTGACTTTGGTTTTTCCCTTTCCCATTCACATTGTCTTGCCAATTCAAATATACGTAGACTACTGGTGTATTTGAATCGATTATTGTGAGTTATTTGAAGCATTTTTATTTTTATGCGCTTTTCGCTTTACTATTAGTGTAGACAACAATTACTATATTTGGATAATCTTAATAAGATCCGATGGTATAACTGTTTTGACCAGAAAGTTTTAAATCCTTTTAGTTAAACCAATATAATAAATGGATATGGGGTGAATCCAAGTTAAAAGTAATAAATTTTAGATTTGAAATTAATTAACTTAGACGGTATGGGTTTGCGTTCAAGTTAACAAATGCTGAGTTAATGCCCAATGTCTAGTAATTAATACAAGAACGAAAACATACAATAAATGTAATAAATGACATTAAATGTAATAAGAAGGAATTTGTTACTCAATTGTTGCATGAGATGGATGATTCCTTCTTCCAACTACAACGTGTGACAACAGACAAATGAAGTGGACTATGTGTTCTTGGATCTTGTGAGCTAAAGAGGAATATTATGTGATGGAACCAAACAAGAGAGACAAAATCAGTTTTTTGTATATTCCTAATAGTCAACTCTTTACAAGGTGTTCATTCACAAAGGTCCTGATTCCCCCTCTATTTTCTCTCTCTTCCTATTTATAAGGGATATCCCTAGAAAACCCTAAAAAGAACAATATGGGGGAATATTCAGTAGGATATTCTTATTCATAATCCTAGGAACATTCTAACAGTTGCAGCTGTTTACCCTCTGCTCGACCTCGACATTGGTCTCTCCCTTTGAGCGACTCCTCTCCGCTGGACCGCGCTTGGTTTGGACCTCGGCCTCAGCTTGTCCGTCTGTATTTGCTAAACTAAACATAATTTTGACCCATACAGTTAGTCTCTCCGCTTATTGAGGTCGTCCTCTTGGGAGTCCTTGATTTGTGGATTTTATATATACTAATCACAAAATGTTCCGTCGCGGCAAATGAGCTGAATTGGTCGAGGTCGCGTTGATGATGGGTCGGCTCAAAGGTCGTAGTTGGCGTGGCTAACATAGGATGACATCATGACCACGTCTGTCATCGTTACTCATCTTCCCAATGCAATGCGTCGTTTCCAGTGCCTCTGTTGCTTTGATCTTAGTGTCAGTGACAATTTCTTGAATCGATCTTGGTGTCGGTAACAGTTGCTTGCATCGATCTTGGCGCCATAATACCTTAAAAATAGGGGAAGGGAGATTCAAAAACTGAGAGTTTTCGAACTTCATACTCATTTGGCATGCTTGTTCTTCTGCTTCTTCTCTAACTGTTGCTTCCGATTTATTTCTGCTTTTCAGCTCCAGCTTTCCCGTTGATCATACACTTCCCATTGATACCCTTCTATAGGTTCTAGTGTATACATGTTTCTTGCAGAAATGACAAAATCCCCTCATATTTCCGATATAGTTTTCGATGCCACCCCTTTATCGGTAGCTATGCCTTCCGGTAGCGGCAAACCTACGGTTGCGTAAGACGAAAGTTTTCCTACAGTGGAGGAGATAGTTCCTCGAAAACCGTCGGTCAGAAATGACTTTCAGAAGGAACCTCCTCGTGCTTCTAAGCAGGAACTATCTATCATGGGGTCGAAGCAAATTTCTAACATGCGGTCTAAATTTTGTATTCCTGCTCAAATTGACATCGTTCCAACGGGGAATGACTCAATATAAGTTCACCGACCTGGGTATTACGCTTTCTACCAATACCGGTCTTTAGTGGATTACTCTCTTCCTCTTCCCCCACTTGCTGAGGAGTTCTATCGCTTTTATGTCGACTGCCCGGCACATCTTTCCCATTACCTATATAAAGCCTTTTTTATGTTGGCAAAGTTCGCAGAGTTGGCCGGTTGCGAAGTCTCCATTCGTCATCTACTACACCTCTTCAAGCCTAGTTTCTATAGAGGCATGTTGATTCATCTCTTCCACTGTGGGACTAAAGGATTGGTGACGGGGACGGATGATAAGACGAACTGCCGGTTCTGGTGTAACTACTTCTTCGTCAGGACCGAGCACGTAGTTGCGGGCCCATCCGGGTTCCCTGAGCAGTGGAACTTCAATCGTACGGGCCTTTTACCATTCGTCATGTGTTTTTTGTTTATCCCCCCTCTTTTTTTTCTGACTTGCTCATCTCTTTCTACTTTGAGCTGGTAAACATCCACATCCACTGGTTCGTGATATCGATGACTGGGTGGCTCGCGTCTTATCTCATACTGTGGGGATTCGTGATTGGTTTGTCATTTAACACGTGGTTCGGTCCTAAGTCTTTAACTAGTGAGTTTGATTTCCTTTTCTACGACTATAGCTTATCATTGTCTTGTCGGAATTTTTGTTTAAACATGATTTTCTTTTTGTGCCAGGTCGGCGAGCTTCCAAGAAGACAAAGGCTCCAGTGCCCGCTTTCCTCCAGGCAATTGCATCGGATGGAATGCAATTCGTACTAGCTGAGTCTTTACGAGAGAATCAAACTCTAGCTCCGCCCTTGGGTGATTCTGCCCCACAGGCAGCCGTCAGATCGGCTGAGACCTGTAATTACCGTGTCCTGCACCTAATTGACAAGTTGTCTCATGACGAGGGGAAGGCGGTACTGAGGAAAAGGTAGAGGGTGGAGACTGGAAGGGTTGATGTTGTTGATACCGAGTCGGAAAGGCCCATTGATTTTGATTTCGAGGCGGTGCCTTTACTGGGAATTGAGGCTGCTCCCACACCAGTTATCATCATGGAGGGGGGTCGTCAGTGGTCGAAGGGACCAATTTAAGAGGGGACCCAACACGAATAGTCGGGGTTGGCTTATTATCAGCGGATGAAAGGGATAAAATTGTCCTCGTAGAAGATGATGGGTCAGGCTCCGATATCGACCTTGAGGAGGTGCGCGCTTTTGAATAAAGGTTCACCCGAGTGGAGATAAGGACGGAGGGGCCTGATCGACACACAGTCATTACCATGGATTACGATCTCTTAGCCAACTCGGAATGGGTGGTGCCGGCATTCGCTCCTCTATGTGATGATTCTGAGAATAGGATGTTGTAGATGTTGAGGGATGAGGATCTGTCGTTGGGTATATCTGGCATGGCCTTACGGGTGAGTTTGCTTTTTTCCATGTTAGGTTAATTTATTTCGTATGTGTAATTTGCGTCTGCTGACCTGTCTTCTTTTGCATAGAGGACCTCATCACGGAGATTGAGTGTGATCGGCCAGAAGAGCGAAGGACTCCCCTCTTCAAGAAGAGAGAGTCCAAGTACAGAGAGTACCTTTCTAAGCACCGAACGCTAGTTGACTTTCTTAACCAGGACGGCCAGTTCTAGACGCTCCGCGATGGGCTCAAGTAGAATGATGAGGAGTTGAGGGAGAAAGACAAAGATCTTATGAGGGCCATCGGTAGATGTAGCATGCTTAAGGGGCCGTTGACGACTAAGGAGGAAGATCTCGAGGAAAGCAAGGGAGTGATAACCAAAAATATTGACCTGCAGCCGCAAGTGGCATCTTCATAGGTCAAGCTCGAGTAGAGTGAAATAAGGGTCATCAACTTGCAGGGTGAGTTGAGAACTAGGGTTGAAGAGTTGGGTCGAGCCGAGAAATAAAGAATGACTACTATGGCAGAGGCGGCAGCCCTAGGGGACACCCTTCTTGTTTGCAGGTCTGAGCGAGCTACTGAGACGGAAACTTCGGCGCTCAAGGAAGCGAGATTTGAGGAGAGGATTAAGGGTTTGGAGGCGGATCCGTCTCAGCTTAATGAGTAGGTTGTCGCCCTAAGGGTCAAGAAGGCGCAAGTGCAGGCTCAGCCGTCCACTTCTCATACTTTTGTCGCTCCTGGTGTGTCGCAGGAGTTGTATGAAAAGTGGGTTCATGCTAGGGCTCAACTTGACATATATACGACTTTGAAGACAACTGGGAAGATTTCTGATGTTAAATTTGAGGATGTTCGTGTTAAGGCGCGTGCAGCTCGTGACACTTGTGGTTATGATCCCGGTACACCCGGAGAAGATGATGATAAAAACTCCTTAGATAGGCTTTCCTCCGACCCTTGGTTCGACGATGAGTATGACGGTAACATTGGTGATGGGAAGGATGATGTGGCGTAAAGCCTTTGTACTTGATTTTTGTCTTTATATGTTTTGTTGTTTTTGTAGGGGCGTCTTTCCAGCCCTTTGCAAAAATGTATTGGAATAGAATGATTGAAATTAAACAGTTGTATTTTGTTGTGTATTTCTAGCTCTTCTTTCTCTTCTCTTTTTTTTGGTTTGTGAGTTCTTTTGCGAGAAAGTTCCTGACTTTCGGTTCGATTTGAACGAGGTCAAATATTTATTAATTTGAACGAGGTCGAATGTATGTTAATTCAAGTGAGGTCGAATGTAGAATGATCCGAACGAGGTCGAATGTAAGTTAATTCGAACAAGGCCAAATGTAGAACGATCCGAACGAGGTCGAATGTGGAACGATTTGAACAAGGTTGAATGTAAGCTAATTCGAGCGAGGTCAAATGTAGGTTAATTTGACCGAGGTCGAATGTAGAATGATTCGAACGAGGTCGAATTTAGAACGATTCAAACGAGGTCGAATATAAGTTAATTCGATCGAGGTCGAATGTAAGCTAATTCAATCGAGGTCGAATGTATAATGATTCGAACGAGGTCGAATGGAAGTTAATCTGAACGAGGTTGAATGTAAGTTAATTCGAGCGAGGTTGAAAGTAGAATGATTCAAACGAGGTCGAATGTAGAACGATTCGAACAAGGTCGAATGTATATTGCCTTTGCATTGGCGTGATGTGCAAATTTGGTGGAGACATAATAAATACTGCTTTGTTTATTCATTGGAGAACATTACATTTCTCTTTGGTTCGTACATACATTCGAGGAGTCCTAGTCTATCTAGTCCCTTCATTGCTCGGCCTAGAGAGGTAGTCGATAGGCGGGGCGATGAACTAAATACCTAAACTTCGAGATGCCCCCTTCGTCGCCTCATTAAAAACCTCTCCGAGAAAACTAAATCGGGACAAAACTCGAGTGAGAGAAAAAGAAAACGACCGGGATGATGTCCTTCTTCAGAAGTTGAAGTATTTGAGGTGGGACGTTCCAATTGTTTGGTAGTAGTTTTCCCTCCATTGTTTCTATTTGGAATGACCCTTTGTTTGTTGTTGCCGTGATTTTGTATGGTCCATCCCAATTGGTTCCCAGTTTGCCTTCTCGTGGGTTTTTGCTTGCTTGAGTTTTGTCTTTGAGTACATAATCCCCTACCTTGAGTGGTCTGACTTTGGCCTTGTTGTTGTACTACCGTTCTGCTTGCTGTTTTTGAGCTATCATTCTTACGTAGGCCATGTCTCTCCATTCTTCTATTTTGCCAAGGTCTTGCTTTCTACTTTCATCATTACTTAGTCTGCTCTCATTGGAGTATCTTAAACTTGGCTCCCCGACTTCGACTGGTATCACTGCGTCAGTCCCGTAGACTAGTGAATATGGCATTTCTCGTGTGCTTGTTTTTGTTGTGCTGCGATATGCCCATAGCGCTTTCGGTGGCATTTCCGGCAACAGTCCCTTGGCATCCTCAAGCTTCTTGTTCACGATGTTTAGTATTATTTTGTTGGAGGATTCCACCTAACCGTTTCTTGTGGGATGATATGGCATGGAGAATATTCGCTCGATGTGCCATTTCTCAAAGAATTCGGTGGTCTTTTTTTCGGTGAATTGGGGTTCGTTATGACAACTGATTTCTTTGGGGATGCCGAAGCGACAAATGATATTCCATATGAATTTCATAACTTCATGTTCGAGTATTTGGGCGAATGGACCTGCTTCTTCCCACTTGGAAAAATAGTTAGTCAAAACCAAAAAAAAGTCTTATATTACCTCATCCTGTTGGAAGGGGTCCGATGATGTCCATCCCCCATTTGATGAATGGCCAAGGCGATGTGACGGAGTGGAGGTGCTCGCTCGCCTGGTGGATAATTGGAGCATATTTTTGGCACTGTTCACACTTTCTAACAAATTCGGCGGCTTCCTTTTTCATGGTGGGCCAGTAGTAGCCTACCCATGGCATCTAACGAGGGCTCGATTACCGGTGTATGCTCCATACTGGCCTTTGTGTACTTCTTCGAGGACACGCCTAGTTTGGTTTGGTCTTAGGCACTTATCCAAGGGACTACCAAACGTTCTTTTGTACAGCTTATGGTTGATGATGTTGTATCCAGCCGCTTGCATTCGAAGCTTCTTGGCTTATTTTTTGTCGGGTGGGAGCACTTCATCCTGCAGATATGATATAATACAGTTGTGCCAGTCCCAAGTAAAGTTTATAGTGTGTACCTCAATTTGGTCTATCGACGAATGGAGAAGAGTGACCACATTTTCTTTTTCGCTTATGTTCTTAGTGGCCGCTGATAATTTTTCAAGGTCATCTACTTTGATGTTTTGTGCTCGGGGTATCTGGTCGAGTTGGAACTCGTCGAACTCGGGCAGTAGCTTATGAAGTTCTTCCTGATATTTTTGTAGCCTTTGTTTTTTTATTTGGAAAGTCCCTGTGACTTGGTTGACAAAGAGTTGTGAGTTACATCAGAGGATGATGCACCGTGCTCCATACTTGAGAGAAAGTTTCAATCCTGCAATTACGGTCTCATACTCAACCTCATTATTAGTCATGTTGGGACGTCGTATGGATTGGAGAATGACTTTTCCCGTTGGGACCTCGAGCACGAGTCCCAGTTCAGATCCCGCCATAATGGAGGCACTATCGGTGTACATGACCCATAGGTCGGGTAACTTGGGAGAGGTATGGGTGACTTCCTGCTCGGCCTTAGGTGATATTTTAACGCTGAAGTTGGCAACAAAGTCGGCAAATACTTGGGACTTTATCGATGTTCGCGACTGATATGTTATATCGTGCTCAATTAATTTAATGGCCCACTTGGCCAATCTACCCGACAACTCGGGTTTATGTAAGATGCTTCTTAGGGGGAAGGTCGTGACCACCAATATGGGTGGCATTGGAAATAGGGTCTTAGCTTTCGTGAAGCTACAACTAATGCTAGGGTTAATTTTTTGAGGCAAGGATACCTGGTTTCGGCATCGACTAGGGTTTTACTAATGTAATAGATTGGAGATTGCGTACCTTTGTTTTCACGTACAAAGACTGCGCTTACAGCGATATCGTACACGGCCAGGTAGATTAAGAGACGTTCGTCTGGTTCTCCCTTGGCGAGTAATGGGAGTGAGGACAAGTATGCCTTTAGTTCTCTTAGGGCATCGACGCATTCGGAATTCCACTGGAGTCCATTGTCCTTTTTGAGTACGTTGAAGAATTTGTGACATATGTTAGAGGATCGTGAGATGAACCTTGATAGGGCGGCTATACGGACGATCAACTTTTGCACTTATTTCTTGGTTGTCAAAATTTTAGGTATTACCTCTATAGCCTTGATTTGGTCGGGGTTGACCTCGATGCCTCTCTGAGACACCAAAAAATCGAGGAACTTTTTCGAGGTCACGCCGAAAGCACACTTCTCGGGGTTCAGCTTCATACTGTATTATCTGAGTATGTCGAAGGCTTCCCTCAGGTAGTCGATGTGATCCTCTTTTCTTTTTGATTTGACTAACATGTTGTCACTTCCATAGTTTTGTCGATTTGCTCTTTAAACATCTTGGTGACAAGCCTTTGATAGGTCGCTCCTGCATTTTTCAACCCGAACAACATGACTCTATAGCAGTACGTCCCTTGTAGGTGATGAAGGTAGTTTTTTCTTGGTCCTCCTCCTCTATGAGAATTTGGTTGTAGTCTGAGTAAGTGTCCAAGAAGCTTAATAGCTCGTGTCCTACTGTTGCGTCGATGAGTTGATCAATGTGAGGTAACCAGAATGAGTCTTTCGGGCAGGCTTTGTTTAGGTCCGTGAAGTCTACGCACATGCGCTATTTCCCATTTTTCTTTTCACCATGAAGACGTAAGCAACCCATTGGGGGTATTTTGACTCTCGAATTGAACCTTTGGTTAGAAATTTTTCTACTTCTTCATGGACGGCCTCGTTGATTGCAATATTGAATTTTCTTCTGATTTGTCGTATCGGCTGGTAGAGTGCATCGACATTCAGCTTGTGTATTGCAATATCTATCAGGATACCTAGCATATCTGCATCGAAAAAGCAAACAAATCGGCGTTGTCAGTTAAAAATTTATGGAATTTACCTGGTTCTATGAGTTTGTGGCCGATGTAGGATTTTTTGCTATGGTCGCTTTCGTCCAGTTGGACAGGATCGAGGTCTTCCACTATTGACCCTGCGACTTTCACGATGTCGGGGTCTCTAACGACGTCTGTTTGTTCGTCAGGCTCGGGCCCCTACTTTAGTAATTTCTATTTTCCTAATCCTTCCTCTTTTAACAGTTGAGTGTATGTGCAATCTTGGGCGATGCGGTAGCATTCTTGAGCTGTACGTTGTTTACCGGGGATGCTGAATCTTCCCCGTGGGGTAGGGAACTTAATGATCTGATATAAACTGGACGGGATGGTCCTCATGGCGTGTATCCAGGGTCACCCTATAATGGCGTTGTAGGTTGTGTCTTGGTTCATGACATGAAATGTTGTTTCCAGGGTGACACCCCGGACCAGAGCGGGAAATGTTATCTCTTTGGAGGTTCGTTCAACTGCATTGTTAAAACCTATCTCATTTTTGTGAGAACTCAGGGGTGGATAATACACGCGTCGCTCCCGTCGTCTACTATGATTCTTTTTGTATCGGTATCTAAAATTCGTAAAGTAATGACAAGAGCGTCGAAATGAGGAAAGATAAAACCGTGGGTATTCGACTTATCAAAAAATGATACTGTCTTCGAGATCATCATGTCATTCATGGGTGATCGATCGCTTCAATTTATGTGTGGTGGTAAAATTCACATGGTTGATTGTTGCTTCATCGCCTTCGCCAATGATTATTCGTATGGTGCGGGAGGGGGAGGGTGGCTTTGGGGGTCCTTGTGCGATTCTCGTCCACATGCAAAATTGGCTCTCCCTTGATCACTCGTCAACTCCTTTAAATGTCCTTGCTGGAGCATGTTCACTACTTCTTGTCGTAGGGATATGCAATCCTCGGTCATATAGCCCCGTTCCTGATGAAATTCACAGAGGGCATTTGACTTTCTAGAATTAGGGTCTGACTTCATCTTCAGTGGCCATTTCACCTTGGGGCCAAGCTTCTCCAAGGCATAAAATATTTGTGAAGGAGATACACAAAAATTGTAAGCAGATAACAGGAGAGGGATACTTCTTTGGTTTCGGTGAGTTCCTGTTTGTAGCCGGGGCGCCCCTTCGGCTTGATGGGGAGATAGTGGGATGGTTGCTCTGTTGTATGGTTGGTGTCTTTCCCGATTGAGGCATGGCCTTCGTAATCTCTTCGTCTATTATTCCGACGATCCTTCCTTGATTCTATTTGGACTGTCGTTAACAATTGGTCGGAACATTAAGGTCGTCTTCATCTGCCCTCACCTCGGCACAGTAAGCGTTGTGAATTTCTTTCTAAGTGGTGGGAGGGTATTTTATGAGTCTGCTTAATAATATTTTGGTTACCCTTGATCTATTCTTGTTTAACCCGTTTTGAGATTCCATTACTATCATCCCTTTTGATACGTTTGGCAGGCTCATTCTTACCCTATTGAACAGGGCGAGGAAGTCCCTAGGTCCTTCGCTAGGCAACTGTTTCACGGTAAATATGTCATTTACTCTGGCTTCTGCTTTCTTGGCCCCGGCATGGGCGGTGACGAACTTGTCGGCCATTTTTTCGAATGTCATTATGGAACGTGCTGGTAATTGTGAGTACCATATTAAGGCTTCCCCTGTTAGGGTTTCACCAAACTTCTTCAACAGCACCGACGGTACCTCCTCTTTTGAGAAGTCGTTACCTTTTACCGCCGTGACGTAATGAATGATATGGTGTTTAGGATTCCTTGTGTCGTCATATATTTTCAGATATGGTGACATTTTAAAGTTTTGGGTATGGAATATGGGGCTGCCTCCTCGTTGTATGGCTGATCCACGAACCGGCCGACGTCCCATTTTGGTAGGAGTTTCGGGGCGCCTGGTATTCTATCAACTCTTTCTTGGTGCTCCCTCATTTGATCGCGGAGCACTTTATTCTCATTCTCCATTTTTCCATTCTCTTTAGAACAGCTACGATGGCGTCGTTACTTGTTTCAACAACGGTGTGAGGGTTACCTATTAGGGGAGGAGCGTGTTTCTCGTTGATGGCTATTGGGTTGTCAACTTGTGCGGTGTTCGTATTTACTCCTTGAACGAGTTTATCGAGTATAGTGCTTAGGGTACTTGCCAGCCATGCCTCTAGTAACTTTTTCACAGCGGGCAACGCTTCTTGCGTCGTGGATGTGGAGGCTCCCTTCTCATGTGAAGCGGTTACTTTCCCATGAGGAGGGAGTGAATCTCTTTGCCTGGGTCAGGCGCTCGGCATTACATTCTCCTCGTCTTCCCTGTCCACCTCGTTGATGGTGCCCACTTTCAATCTTTGCTCTCCTTTTCTTGCCATTGTTTGCTTGTGCAAGCAAGAAGAAGGGGAGCATTTACTCTCTTTTTTGTAGATCTAGAATAAACTAACCTTTTTAACTAGGAACTCCCCACAGACGGCGCCAAATTATTTGACTAGAAAGTTTTAAACCCTTTTAGTTAAACCAATTTAATAAATGGATATAGGGGAAATCCAAGTTAAATGTAATAAATTCTAGATCCGAAAGTAATCAACTTAGACGGTATGGGTCTGCGTTCAAGTTAACAAATGCTGAGTTAATGCTCAATGAGTAGTAATTAATATGAGGAGGAAAACATAAAATATATATGATAATATTAAGAAGGAATTTGTCACCCAAATGTTGGATGAGATGGATGATTCCTTCTTCTGAATACAACATATGACAATAGACAAATGAAGTGGAGTATGTGTTCTTGGATCTTGTGAGCTAAAGAGGAATATTATGTGATGGAACAAAATAAGAGAGACAAAACCAGCTTTTTGTATCCTAATATTCAACTCTTTACAAGATGTTCTTTCACAAAGGTCACGATCCCCCCTATATTTCCTCTTTCTTCCTATTTATAAGGGATATCTCTAGAAATCCCTAAAAAAGTATAGCAAAGGGGAATATTCAGTAGAATATTCTTAATCATAATCCTAGGAACATTCCAACCGTTGCAGCCGTTTACCCTCTGATCGACCTCGACACTGGTCTCCCCCTTTGAGTGACTCCTCGCCATTGGACCGTGCTTGGTTTAGACCTCGGCCTCAAATTATCTATCTGCATTGCTAAACTAGACATAATTTTGACTCATACAATAATTTACTAAATTTTTTTAGGGATTTTTACACAAAATCAAAAATTTATTCATTTCAAACAAGTTAAACGTGTTGAAGTTGTCAAATATCCCACATCGGTGGTGGACACTTTTGGTAGGGAATTTTTCCTTTTAAAAGGAGGCCTAATGTTTAGGATTTAAACACACCTCTCATTTGCCTTCTCATCTTCTTAAGACATTTGTATCTCCTCTCTTTAGTATTATTTCACTTGTATTTTGGAGTGGAATAAAATATTGGTTGTGTCCGAGGAAGTAGGCAAAATTGGCCGAACCTCGTAAATTCTGGTGTTCCTTTTTATTGTTGTTTTATTGTCTTATTTATTATTTAGTGGCTGCCATAATTTTTGGTATAGTAGTTATGACTTATTCACACTATATACATTTGGCTTCCGCAATAATTGGTATCAGAGCCAAGGTACTGTCTAAGTATGCTCTGTGGTTGCAGTATAGTCTGATCTTCCACATCAGAAAAGATTTATCTTGGTAATTGAGTCAAGATTCTGTCTGAGTATGCTCTGTGGTTGCAGCTTAGTCTGATCTTCTACATCATAAAGGAAATAATCTTGTTTTATGTCGTCAGCTATTAAATAATATTTGTGTCAAATATGGGAGACAATAAACAGGAAGAATCTACATCAAGTGTCAACGATACATCATCATTGGCATCTTTGCTTATGACAAAAATTGTGTCAAATGCGAAATTTGCGGTAAAAATTTGTGACGGGTCCGGACATTTTGGGATATGGCAAGGCGAGGTTCTAGATGTCCTTTTTCAACAGGCTAGATCTTCCTATTGATGAAAAGAGACCAGATGTTATTGGAGAAGAAGATTGGAGAATTATCAACTGTGTTGCTTGCGGTACCATTCGATTCTACCTTGCTAGAGAGCAAAAATATCCATACACAAAGGAAACTTCTGCAAGTAAATGTTATTGGAGAAGAAGATTGGAGAATTATCAACTGTGTTGATTGCGGTACCATTCGATTCTACCTTGCTAGAGAGAAGAAATATCCATACACAAAGGAAACTTCTGCAAATAAATTATGGAAAGCACTGGAGGATAAATTTTTGAAGAAAAATAGTCAAAATAAATTGTACATGAAGAAGAGACTGTTTCACTTTACCTATGTTCCTGGTACCACGATGAATGAACATATCACCAGTTTCAATTAGTTGGTCACAGATTTACAAAATATGGATATAACTTATGATGATGGTGACTTGGCCTTGATATTGTTGGTGTCACTTCCTGATGAGTATGAGCACCCTGAAACTACTCTACTCCATGGAAATGACGTAGTTTCTCTCAGAGAATTTTGTTCGGCTTTGTACAGCTATGAACAAAGAAAGCAAGAAAAACAGAAGGGCGGAGAAGGAGAAGCACTATTTGTGAGGGGTCGTCCTTAAAATCAAACGAGGACAAAGAAAGGAAGATCTAAGTCAAGATCTAAACCCAACAAAGATGAATGTGCCTTCCAGTGCCCGAAGTTGAAGAATAAGGCCAAACATAACAATGGAAAGGCCATTATGGATTCAAATGTAGTTGATTGTGATTATTTAGATTTCTCATTAGTTACAACGGAGCCGTCAACATCGTTAGACATATGGTTGATGGACTTGGCTTGTAGCTATCATATGTGTCCCACAGGGATTGGTTCGTGGAATTTCAAAAAGGAGAATATGGAGTCATCCACATAGCGGATAACAGCCCTCTTACCTCATATGGCATTGGTTCAATACGATTAAGGAACCATGATGGAATGATCAGAACATTAACAGATGTTTGATATGTACCGGATGTGAAGAAAAATCTTATCTCTGTGAGAGCCCTAGAATCAAAAGGGTTCAAAATTACTGCAGAAAATGGAGTGATGAGAGTATGCTCCGGTGCACTAGTGGTAATGAAGGCCAATCGGAAGAATAATAACATGTACTGTTATCTCGGTAGTACAGTTATTGGGACAGCGACAATAACATCTAGTGACGAAAAAAAGGCAAAAGCAACCAGGCTATGGCACATGCGTTTGGGACATACTGAAGGAAAATCCTTGAAAACTCTATCAGATCAAGGGTTGTTAAAGGGAGTAAAGGCTTGCAATTTGGAGTTTTGCGAGCATTGTGTCAAAGGAAAATAGATAAGGGTTAAATTTGGTACAGCGATCCATAATACCAAAGGCATTTTGGATTATGTACATTCTGATGTTTGGGGTCCTTCCAAAACACCTTCATTGGGTGGGAAGCACTAACCTTTGTTGATTATTTTTCCCGAAGAGTGTGGGTGTATACAATGAAGAGCAAATATGGCGTGTTGGGAATTTTTCTCAAATAGAAGACGATGGTGGAGAATCAAACAGGCAGGAAGATCAAGTGTATTCGCACAGACAATGGAGGTGAATACAAAAATGATCATTTCAATAAGGTCTGTGAAAATGATGGCATTGTCCGACACTTCACTGTCTGACATACACCACAACATAATGGAGTGGCAGAACATATGAACCGGACCTTGCTGGAGAAGGTATGGTGTATGTTGTCCAATGCTGGCTTGGGCAAAGAATTTTGGGCTGAGGCAATTACAAATGCATGCTACCTCATTAATCGTCTACCATCTGCTGCTATTAATGGCAAGACACCATTTGAAAAAGGGTATGGAAAGCCTGCTGTAGATTATGACTCTTTGCACATGTTTGTCTCAACTGCATATTATCATGTGACAGAGTCAAAATTATATCTAAGGGCAAAGAAGGCTATTTTTATAGGGATTACTTTTGGAGTCAAAAGATACCGCTTGTGGTGTCCTATGACAAACAAAGTAATATTCAGCAGGGATGTTACTTTCGATGAATTTGCTATGGTAAATAAGGTAACAAATGAAGATACCAAATAAGATGATGGTGCTTCTAAGCAGGTGGAGTTTGAGGGAAAATTTATTTTTCCTACACAAGAAATAGAGGAGGAAACAAATGAAGATTATCCTCTGGAAGGAAAGCCAGTAGAGGAGATTCCAACTCAGGAACCTCAACAAGAACTTGAATCACAACAAGCCAAAAAGGACAATAACGAAACCTATTCGTCTCATAGAGACGGTGGCTTGTGCCGCCTCAATTGTAGCTGATGATGTTCCGACCACTTATAAAGACGCAGTCCAAAGTTCAAAAGAAGATAAGTGGAGGATTTCCATGAAT
This sequence comes from Nicotiana glauca, assembly GCA_026770625.1. Taxonomy (NCBI): domain Eukaryota; kingdom Viridiplantae; phylum Streptophyta; class Magnoliopsida; order Solanales; family Solanaceae; genus Nicotiana; species Nicotiana glauca. Next base: position 27,029 of record MU737197.1, on the reverse strand, counting down.
GATGAAATACAATCCCTTCATCAGAATCATACATGGAGATTGGCCAATCTCCCGAAGGGAAAGAAAGCAATTGGGTGCAAATGGGTATTTGCAAAGAAAGAAGGATTTCCTAACCAAGAAGATGTTCGCTACAAAGCAAGATTGGTGGCCAAAGGATATGCTCAAAAGGAGGGAATTGATTACAATGAAGTATTTTCTCCAGTTGTAAAACATTCCTCCATTAGAATTATGTTGGCTTTGGTAGCACAATTGGATTTGGAACTAGTTCAGATGGATGTAAAAACTGCATTTTTACATGGAAACTTGGAGGAGGAAATCTACATGACTCAGTCAGAAGGATTCGAAGTTGCTGGAAAGGAAAATATGATGTGCAAACTTGAAAAATCATTGTACGGATTGAAAAATCTTCTAGAAAATGGTACAAACGATTTGACAAGTTTATGTTGCGGCAAGGGTACAAGAGAAGAAAATATGATCATTGTGTGTATTTGCGCAAGCTTGAAGATGGTTCCTTTATATATCTTCTCCTATATGTTGATGATATGTTGATAGCTTCCAAGAATTCGGAAGAAATTGATAAGTTGAAGATTCAACTAAAGAAGGAGTTCGAGATGAAGGATCTGGGTGAGGCAAAGAAAATTCTTGGCAGGGAGATAATAAGAGATAGACGTTCAAAGAAACTCTGTTTATCTCAGAAAGAATATTTGAAAAGAATACTACAACGTTTTGGCATAGATGAGAAGACTAAGCCAGTTAGTACTCCACTTGCTCCCCATTTTAAGCTAAGTACTACTATGTCGCCATTGGATGAAGCTGAACGAGAGTATATGTCAAAGGTACCGTACGCAATTGGTAACTTGATGTATGCAATAGTCTATCCGAGACCTGACATTTCACAAGTTGTTGGAGTTATTAGCAGATATATGCATAATCCAGGAAAGGAGCATTGGCAACCTGTCAAGTGGATTCTACGGTATATTCATAATACTGTAGATGTTGGGTTAGTTTTTGAGCAGGAAGACAATTAGTCTGTAGTTGGATATTGTGATTCGAATTTTGCGGGTGATCTGGACAAATGAAAATCAACTACTGGTTATGTGTTTACTTTTGCAAAGGCACCAGTTAGTTGGAAGTCTACTTTGCAGTCAACAGTTGCTTTGTCTACAACAGAGACAGAGTACATGGCTATTACAGAGGCTGTGAAGGAGGCAATTTGGCTTCAAGGATTGCTAAAGGAGCTTGGTGTTGAACAAAAAGGTATCACAATTTTTTGTGATAGTCAAAGTGCTATTCAATTAGCGAAGAACCAAGTTTATCATGCAAGGACGAAGCACATTGATGTTCGGTATCATTTCGTACGAGAAATCATAGAAGAAGGTGGAGTCATGGTGAAGAAAATTCATACTACAGAGAATCCTGTTGATATGCTGAGAAAAGTGGTGACTGCGCTCAAGTTTCAACATTGTTTGGATTTGATCAACATTGTTGAACATAGAAGATTGAAGATGAAAACACATATTGAGAGAAAATTGAAGATGTGGAATTTTGCCAAGGTGGAGATTTGTTGAAGTTGTCAAATATCCCACATCGGTAGTTGACACTTTTGGTAGGGAATTTTTTCCTATAAAAGGAGGCCTAATGTTTAGGATTTAAACACACCTCTCATTTGCATTCTCATCTTCTTAAGACATTTGTATCTCCTCTCTTTAGTATTATTTCACTTGTATTTTGGAGTGGAATAAAATATTGGTTGTGTCCGACGAAGTAAACAAAATTGGCCGAACCTCGTAAATTCTGGTGTTCCTTTTTATTGTTATTTTATTGTCTTATTTATTATTTAGTGGCTGCCATAATTTTTGGTATAATAATTGTGACTTATTCACACTATATACATTTGGCTTCCGCAACAAAACTCTTTCAACAACGTGACCTATCTTCAACACTATGTGACAACTGGTGTGAAAACTAAAATTCTAAGTCAAGATCCAATAATAAAGAAGACAAAATATGGTACAACGCAGAATGAGCTTCTTTGTCTCTCTTTGGAGTAATTCAGAACGTCCATGACTTTTGATTCTGCACATATACATATCTATATATTTGGCTTTTTTAGTAGCCATGCAATTGCAAATAAGTCAAATCATGTGTTCATATTTTGATCTTTTTAGTTTCACGAGTTTACTTCTTTCTGCAGTCAATCTTTTCCAACACCCAAAATACAGTTCACTGCTCAAAATCACAACTATAGTTTTAATTTTGAATACTATCAATTTTATTATTACTATTGTCCATTGAAACCTTTTATTTTCCTATGAACTATGTGAAATAAAAGGTTCATTTTTTATACTTTTGGTTTTAAATGCAATAAATAAATCACAAGACAAGGGTGATCACTAAAGTAATTAAAATAGAGCTAGGGTTTCCCGGTAATCGTTTTTATTAGTATTCATAAAGTCTGTGGGCTACAGAAGCAATGGGATATTAAATTAAATTAGATCAATACTTTAGATCACTTGTAGATTCAGCAAAGTTAACTGATTTCACATGTTCATGAATTTTTATAACCATTAATAATTCCGTTTGCTTTTAAATTTATATTCCCTTTAGTTGCTCAGAAAATCATTTGTTGTCAACTTTTAAATCACGCACAAAATAATGTACAGTACTAATTAATTTTTTATTGACTTAAGATCTGAATTTGAATTTAACACAATCATTCTTCAAATGACCGTTTACACGTGCCAACTATTTAAGATTGTGGACGGCAGTTTTTTAAAAAATAAAAATGTCTTATTGCGATTTAAAAATGTACTATAGTATACAGATTCTAAATTATTTGCCAGAAACATTTGATCCATATATCTGCCATGGACTGCAGGTTTCCCATTGGAAAGGATTATACACAAAGATGGATCTAGGTTAATGTTCGTGAGTTCAACTTAATTGTAGACACTGCTTACTGCTTGAACAGTATATACATATATTTGAAAAAATTAAATTGTATACATATAATAAAATATATAAATTATTCGTCTCGTTGTACAGGTTGTTCTAGTGCTTTTATCGGCTGTAAACTTGAACATTATTTTATGTGAATTACCCAACAGCGTGTGCCTCACTATTTTGACCTAATCGAATCAAATTATCATAGACAAAGGCAACAGATTTTTATTGGATCAGTTGACTATTCCTTTCTATCCTAAACTAACAAAGATGGGAAAACAAACATGTATAGACATAGCAAAAGTCCATGTTAATCTTAGTGCATAGAGAAAGACATTCTTTTACTTGAGTTAATTATTCCTTAATAGCTTTTCTTTAGCTTTTACTGATCAATCAAAAGCTTAAATACAAGACTAACAAGAAAGTGGAACAAAATGGTGCAAATAGTGGTTGGCTAGGATTCCTTGCTACACGAGATGGGTGAAGTAAAATGCCATTTTTGGTTTTTTGTTTTTAGTCGTATTTTCTTTTCTTTTCTTTAAGCGAGGGCGAGGGTGAGCGATCTTTTCTTTGATATTATTATGAAGAAAATTGTTTCAAATGTTTAACACTCTTGAAAATTGTGTGCTAATGTTTGAAGAGAGTGCGTTGCACACTGAGATAATGACTAAAAGTTAAAAGATAATTAATTTTTAAATATTATTTTTCAACTCTAACGTCACATTTTATAGTTTTCTACTTCAATCAATTATTGCCTAAAATAGAAATGCCTACCAACTGTGACAGACCAAACGCCACACCCAACTCACGTTTCACTCCCTCCCACTTCCTACTCAAAAGAAAATAGGGATCTTTATATAAACAAACGACCGAATTTATTATTTACTTTTTTCTAGGGAATTTACATAAATTTTACATACATGATTGTGTATATATTTTTTATATAATTTATACATATATATTATGAAATTTTTACCTAGCTATACTATATTAGAAAATTATTTACCTGTGTTCTCTATGTTTTGAAGTTTTTATTAAGTATCTAGGTTTTTCTTACAAATTATTTATATATATATTGCTTCTTAAAAGACTATCACTCCATTATTAGTGCCTTCAATTAAGGATTAAATTATATTCTTTCCTTTTTTTCCATCTCCTCTTCTCTCTCCTTTTTTTTCCAATTAAAATCCCTTAATCTACTCCCAAAACCTCCATCTTCTCTTCTCTCACCATTAACTTTATATTGTTAAAAAATATTCTAAAATTTTATGATAATTGCAGGATAACTGTATAATAATGGTATTTGGATTGTATCAGCTATATAAATGCTTAAAACATAAATGTATCATACTTGTATCACGTTTGTATCTAACTTGTATTTGGTATATTAATACCCAAATAATACATGATACAATACTAATAAACTAATATATAATTATCATACTTGTGACACAAATTGTGAAATTCGCCATGAACGCACAATTGCTCGTAACAATATGCAATGAATATACAATAATCATACATTTGTAATACAATTCGTGCAACAATGATACATATACAATCATAATACAATCACTATACGTTTCTGAAAAATTATGACACAATTATGATCTTCATCTTCTTCAAGTTTCAATCACAATATAGGTCTTCATCTCCTTCATCTTCTGTATATGATTGCCAATGAGTCACACCAAATTTCGCACCCTCCTTGACAAAGAACTTTTGTCTCTGAATTAACAAATAAAAAAGTTTTTTTAATCGATAGTATTATTTTCTAAAATTTCATAAACATATGAAATTTAAGAAACTAAATTCATATGTAATAACGTCAAACATACAAAAAAACATACTATATTGATAATAAAAAAATTGGTGAAATTAATTTTTTCAGAGGCCTCATACAATCAGCATACAAAAAACTTACGAGAATAAACAAATTATCTCATATAAGCATATAAAACACGATACAAAAACATGCAATTTAACGTACAAATAATATATAAATGTATAACTATAAAACAATCAATAACACTGTGCTACAAAGGCGGATATATTCAAAAAAAATAGCCTACATATAAAAATCATACAGAAAAAATGCAAAAAGAAACATACAAAAAGGAAACAAATTACCTAAAAACCCACCTAAAACATAAAGGAAATATTTTTAAAGTTGTACAGTACCTTGTGATCAGATTCATCTTTACGAGAGCCGTAATTCGGATCAACATTATTGTTTTTTTTATTTAGTATCGTGATTAACTTTACTCCTCTTTCTTGCTTTTAATACCACTTCTTCCTCTTTAAAATCATCATCTCTAGTTGCCTTACCATTCCTCTTAGAAACCGAACCTTCATCAATCACTACAGGTATTGCATGCCTAGAATTCGATTTTTTAATTTTTTTCTTCTTGTGAAAATACACCTAAGTCAAAACTAGCTAGGTGTTTCACCCACAACTTTTTTCCAATGTTTCCGGGGTGATCTTCGAACAGTTGTGGCACCTGTTAGTGTATCAACAGCAGATTTTTCAGAATATTTTCTCACTAATTCATGCAAATATGTCTTACCCATTGTTAGTTCTGAAAATGGATAAAAAACACGAGTAAGAACAAAATACAGAGAAATTAGAAAATAGACATAGTTAATGTAGTGTGAAGCTTATCGATAACTTGATTGTAGAGGAAATCTTCGAAATTCTTCAGTAATGTATAAATAAGAAAGAGATTTTGGACGATTAAAGAGAGAAATCGTATATCAACACATTCGGATTACATGAGAATCTGCAATTTAGGGGTACGCGAGATTTTTGGGGTGGGTCTTACGGGGAAGGGAGTTGTTAATTGGAAAGAGAACATATGATTTTGGGGTGGGTTTGTTGAGGAAATGAAGGGATTTTGGATAAGTATTGATGTTGGGTATCTTAAATGTGCGATATTTTATGTAACTGATACCCACTATTTAAGGTATATTTCATTTTCTCTTTTTTTAAGATTTTGGGTAAAACAAGTAAATATAGGTACATATAGTTATTAATAAGAAACCTAAATAAAAGTAGTAAATAGGTTTCTACCATAGTATAGCTAGGTAAAAATCCTTATTTTATATATATATATATATATATATATATATATATATATATATATATATATATATATAAGTTAATCTTTAATTTAAGTTACTAGGCCAGCTGCCACTCTTGACTCAAACTACAGTAGAAATGATATCAGGTAGCCATCCTAAATAGCCGTGCATCTTGAATTTCAATTTTTCAGTTCAATTTTACAGGACAAGAATGTCCTGAAGTTAAAAAAATTTAGTTTAAAATTTCAGGATAAAAATAAATACTGACTAATATCTAAAGAGCATCCCTAAAATGGCTATCTGTGCACTTGCCCCCAAACTAGACCTGGGCAGTGGCAAGTAGGCCGATCTTGTTCTAAAATGGGCCTGAAAGCCTTGGACCGAGCCTCGGGTCTGCTCTGCTCTACTGGATCTTGCTGTCGATCTCCTTACCGCCCTGACCTCTAATCTTTATCATTTCCTTCCCAAGATATTCATTTAGGAACAACTTTTAAAACGAAAAACTTAAAAATAAGTTGACTAACGAGGTATACTAAGAAAATAGAAGTACAACAAATTGAAAATATAACATAGGCCATAAGATATATACAGTATTTATTATATAAAGATTAGAGTAGTTGAAAAGTTGATGGTAAATGAGAAGGTTAAAACTTTAAATTGACACATATCGAACTATGTGTCTGCTTGGCTTTTTTCTTTTCTTTTTGTGTTATTCCGAGGTGTATCTCTACAAGGTCTGCTTAATTTTGGAAGATTACACTCTTCGAATTTCGATATGCATTTTTCTCATAAATTTGATTAATACGAAATCATTTACCATGAAGCCAAATTCATCCATATTTTCTGTGAGATTGTTAATGTCGATTTTATAATCCAATTAAAAGTTAATCACAAATTCAAACTTTGTGAGTAGGTTACAGTACAATTTGTGACAAGCACACTCCGGGCTAAGAAAATTGGTACCAGATATGGCAGCAAGAGGCTGCCCTATACAAAATTGAACAGTCTCTAACCTCTAAACCATAAGAAACTGCTACTACCGAATAAAATGTTACTGTGCCTAAATCATATGAGCAAAATAACTTCCTTGTACATCAAAAATTATAACTTAAAGTTGGAAGTCAGCTGGTACCACCTTAACTAAAAGGATTATTACTTTCGTAGTAGGGTCTGCCTTGCAACAATTCCTGCTATAGACTTGGGAAAAGCCTATAGGACACATACAAGGTGAGAGTCGCAGTAATAAAACATAGTGCCTATGCCACATCCATGGGAGCCACTTTCATCACCATATATTACATGTTACTATTGTCATCTGATGGCACCATGTCCTCAACAACCTCTTTCAAGCGATCTGTCAGGTTCTTCAATGACCTCTCTACCCAAGTATGACTATTGTATTTTACATAACTGTCACGGAGATGACCGGGCTTGCACACATAAGCCACCAAGTAATCAGGCAAAACGCAAGGTATCTCGTGCCTTAGGAATTCTTGAACCCACTTATCATAATGGGGCATGGTCTCATCAACAATAGCAAAATCAACACCTGACTTAAGGAACCGAGTGTAAGGAGGTGAAGTTGCTAATATAGTACCATCTCCAGCCTTGACAGCACGTTTTAGTGTATCCTGATTCCCCAAAAAAAAAAAAAAGAGCAATCTTGAAACATTCTAGACGTGTAGGAATTCAATCTAGCAAGGAATTTGGTGAACAAACAATTGCAAATTAACTGACCAATGGTGGTACAATGCAGTCTCCATATATGATTATCTTCATTCCATAAAATGCACCATGACCAGTTCTCTCCCTCAGAAGCCGCCACTTTCTTGGGGCCTCTAAGTCGATGGCTAAATCTTCTGTCAAGCCCTTTTTGTGCCATTCATATTGTTCTTCATCCAAGAGTCTTCCAGCTTCATTGCTAGCAGTTAAATAATCGGCCTTCAGGATCCACCTGTAAGAACCAACAGACAATCAATTTACCTGTACAAATTGACACTACTTAGGCCATGGTTATTGAGGCATACCTTCCGGAGGCTGCAGCAGCTAAAAACTTTTCAGTTCTGCGAACTGGATCCGGGACAATGAAATGTGTTGCCTGATATGACCATTGATGAGAATCTATGCACACATTTCCTTTCAAACGTTTGATGACCTTCTCAAACTCCTTTCTTTGTAGCCTATGCCCACTTAGGATAAACCACCTCGGCTCAGTCCCTACTTTTGTAACCTGCAAAGCGTCAGGATTTGCAACATTAGCCTTTAGAGGCTTTATTTTACATTTTGGAGACATTTCGCCAGCCCCATGTTCAATATATGTTATGCGTTGGCCTCCAATAGCAGGTTCATTCTCCTTCTCCGCGTCCATGGAGTTCAATTCATGATCAGGTGCCAGTGTGGCTTCGCCTGTTACAGGTAAACCTTTTCCCTTCCCTAATTCTGCATTCTTCTTTGTCTCGCTTTTGGACTTCTTCCTTTTGGCAACTTCTGTCGAAACTACAGCTCTTTTGGAAGCTAAATTAGTTGTCCTGCTCCTCTTCATCAAATATTTTGGACCTTTGGTTTCTTTCACATCGACATCATTCTCCGCAGAAGTTGATTTATTTGACCTAGTCTTCTTCCTGGAAATAGTCTTTTGAGCTTTAGAATTTTTGTTGTCAGAATCATGCCTCACAGCACAATCTTCCATATCAGTCCAATTTACCAACTGGTTCACAGCTGGATTCTTCTCCGTTGAATTAACCCCTGAGTGTTGTGCTCCACCAAACTCTGCTCTTGCGACATTCAACTCATCATACTCCTTTTTTTCTGGAGTCTCAGCATCTCTATTTATGGATTCAGCTGTTTTAATATCTTCATTTCCAGAATCAAAGTGTTTTCTTTTCTCAGTCTCTTTGTTTGATTCTGCAGTATCTGCTGGTGGAACCTCAACCTTTTCACAGCTGGGAACCTCTTGGTGCTCTGTGTTCTTTATGCCCCCACTCACAGAGGGTACAGACTCATTCGCAGGAACAATCTTGTTAAGAGATATAGTACCTTTCTGATTTCTCAAGTCCCCTTTACAGAGACTTTGTCTAGATCCCAGTGTCTTCTTGGAAAGGGATTTTCTCTTTAATGGCTTAGACCCTGACGTAGAATCTCCTACAGCATTTTCCAATTCAGCCAACCGACTGGACTTCTCAATATCTTCACTTTCATTGCCTGGAGATGGATTTTTGGCAGCTTGCGGTTCATTCCTTAAGCAGTTAAGTTCAACAGTAGAATCCTTAGTCTCACATAAGTGAAAATTCACAGGGTCCACATTGCTGCTCAACGGAGTCTTTTTTAACCCCGTGACTGCACAAGTGCCAGCTTGCAATGCATCCTCATCACACTCTTGCTGATTGCCCAGTTTTATGGGATTGGAAATGGAAGAATCACAGTTTTGCGAGGGATCAAGATTTGCACCATTTTCAGAATGGACATTCTTCCCTAATAACAAATGTCTTCCTAACTCTATGCCACGATCTTCTACCAGGCCACGATCTAACATGCTGTCTGGACTATGACTAGTTTTTGAAGAATTGGAGCTACTATATAACATGTCCACCCTCCTCCCAGGGAGCAGACCACTTTGGTCCTTTTCTGCAGAAAAGGATTCAGTTCTATCCTGTTCTTTCTCTGAGGAGATGTTCACGTTATCACAATGCTTACTCACCTCATTAATGGGAGGACATCCTGCACTCTCTATTTGTTCCGAGGCCATGGTGAGACCAATTTTTCTAGGATTTTTTCGGGAATAACTTTTAATACAACTGTTTGACAAACATGAGTTAGGAAACTTTTTAGCACTAGTAGAAACTGAAGCCGGACTATTTCCATTTAGTGGCAAGCTATGCGGCACCTCTTTATTTCTACTCAGAGTGGTGCCAAGGGTCTCAAGATGGCTCTTGTGAGATTTTTCAAAGGATGTAACCAGGTCCGATTTTGATTCCTTGGAAGCACATAACACCAGCTGATCAGGGTTTCCAAGATCTGACAAACCTGTAGGTGTGTGTATCTCTGAGATGTTTCTACAGATCTCCTGCTTCAAACGGAATTGACTGGGACTCTTTGAATGTTGAGGACTAGTGAAAGAAACTCTCTCTCCGCCTGTGTTTGCAGCAATGTCGTCTTGTTCATCTTCAGAATCCTTGGCTTCAGCTTCCACCATCTCCAACTCATACCCACTGGAGTAAAGAGGAAAAAAGCACAATGTGTGACCATGCCACGAGTTTCTTGTTAATATAATTGGGTAGTCAAAATTGAGGCTCACAAACATAAGCATATCGCGACTAGCATTACCTTTGGTTTTTTTGTACCTAATGCCATTTTCATTTGACAGCTCTATAACTTCATTTTAGGAACACAATGCTTTCATTATTATGTTTGTTGACTCCTTGTTTCCTTGGCACAGGAAGCCACCACAACTAAGAAAGAAAACGAAGCGATAGCATTACCGACCTATGCCATTCTAAGACAATTCGATGACTAAAGTCTGAGAAGGTGCCTCGAAAGTTTTGCACGCGTTCGACCTAGATTGAGCTTAAGCACACATAATAACCCATGTACTTTAAACTATTGATTACATAAGACAAGTTGATGACTGGAGTGTCTTATGCAAATTGACCTGATAACCTTAAAAAATTAATCTTTGTGTTGATTGTTTCAAATAGAAATACTGACATATTCTAGAACAGGTTTTCTCAATTTCACAACGTAAAACTTCATATATTCGAGTTCTTTAAAATAAAGGGCAACCTTGTGGACTTGCACACTGAAATGAACACCAAGGAGACCTCGATTAAAGCCTACCTAAACCAAACAAGATGCCCTCTGATAGAGAGAACGGACAATTAAAATTCAACGCTTAAAAGGTCTCACCTTTTATCATATGCAGCCTCAGGAAGAATTTCCCAAGCCCATAAACTGCAGAATCAAAGAGATTAAAAGGAACAGCTTGAGCAACTTGAAAGTAGAAAAGTTTCTATCAAGGAAAAGTGACCAAACAGGTGTGGTCGCCCAGGCATGTGCGACTTGTATAAAGAATTCTGGCTTACCAATCTTCTAACCACCGGTGATTCACTAGCTTTATCCTCTTCAGTTTCTTGGCAAGCTCATATTTCTCTCCTATCAAATAACGTTGGCTCATTTAATTGTAAAAGAGTAGTAAACAGAACAATACCAGATACAGTTAAAAGAGAAAAATCAGATTGTATTTGAAGTATCTTTCTTCCTCTCCTGATTTGGTGGAAGAAGCTTATTAAAAGGCATAACCAGTCACATGAAAGTGGATTACCATAACTTAAGGTAATTCACAGCTTGCCATAATGGCAGATAAGAACAGATGTTTTAGCAAGCACTGATACCTTAAGCTTCGAAGCCTGAAATTAACCTCAGTAAACCATACATATAAAGAAAGAACAAAGGATGAAACTTATCAACCACTTCCAGTTTAACACGCCGATTTCACAAATGCAGGTGATCATTAGAGTAGATGCTATGCTAACTGGAATTTTCACTTTGCTGTGAACAACACATGTTCAACACATACCACACTCCAACATTTATGCCTCAGAACCAGTAGTCTACGTGGAATAAATTAGATTTATATTCAAGTATTAAAATGAGGTTAAAGGAGTTTCTCCGTAAAAAGGGGCTTCGACGACCTGAAATCCCTTTAAATTCCTGCTAGGATAAACTGCCCTGAGCAAAGAAGACAAGAAACTAAGGGAGCAGGTATTACAGTCAGCAGTGCTGCAACAGTAGAAACAGGTTTACCCTCAAATTTGTAGCAAATAAGATGCGTGACTTTGTGTGAAACCAATGGCTTTGAAAAATTTGCACCCATCAGCCCAACCATTGTCTGGAAGAAGAAGCAACCAAATAGCAAGGTGACATGAGATATAATTGAGAAGCCACTGTTTAATTTTCTTTTTTAAGAAAGATATAATAGAGTTTAAGGAAACAAGAGTTGAAATCTACAAACCATAATATCATCTCGGTCTTGTTGTTGATATCCGGTTAAGCACAGAATTAGCGACTTAGCACCTGGGATTCCATTCAAATCTCTCAGAGGTCTGTACAACATCTGCAAGAAACATAGTGAATATTCTGAGTTATATCAACCACTATTTCGCGTTTGGGGTTTGGAGGGAAAGAAGGTAAACTGTCAGCTATTTAAAGGGCCTATCACAAGTTCAAACACAGAGCAAAGAATACAAATGATCCAGCAGAGAAAATTTTGAGCTCTTATAAATACATGAAGACATTCATGTGGAACTTTAAAGGAGCCGTACACAGGCTAATGGATACATTTATGACGCCATTAAAATTCAAAGTAGTTAGTTAGTTAGCAGAAATTTTGTAAACATCTGCCTTGCACAGTATTTCCAAGTCTGCTTTCTCCCTAAATATAAAAAACAAATGTTGGCACCTGAACATACTTCACAATGGATCAGATATACAGCCTTGTGGGAAAGTAAAATGATGTGAAATGAAGCTGGACTCACGAACATAACTTAAACATCCATTCGTGCACCATAGTGACATTCGAAGGAATAGAACAAGCAACTCTCACAGAGAAATGTGCGTATAGAGTCAATCGGCAAAAATGCTAATTTTTTTTTTTTAACCGTTGTTTCCGGGCATTGCTTTGCGAACCCGACTAGCTGTACCCACCGGGGCTCGCTGTTTCAATGCATGCACCACGGTTAGTTCCACGGGGTCCTGGAGACGCGGCCGGTTTGTAATGCTTCCAGTGACCCTGCGGGGGCTCGAACTGGCGACCTGAAGGACTTTGTCCTTAGGCCTTTACCAGTTGAGCTACCCTCAGGGTTCAAAAATGCTAATTCAATTGTACAATTGAAGACACTAATTGCAGTCATTACCGTAAACATTCAACTATAACCACACGTTCAACTTTGAATAGACTCAAAGAAAGCATTTTCCAATTCATAAACATGTCATATGTATGACATAAAGACATTTCCCAACGAACTCACAGAAAGGTGATCAGAAGCCATTCCCACATCAAAATTGTGCTCAACCCATAAGCTTGTGACTAGAACTTTTCCATCGCGTCGGGCAGCAACACATATGGGATCGTCCTAAACATAAAGAGTCAGTGCCCATTTTCATTAATAATGGTAAGATATCTAAGTGAAAAATTAAAAAAAGTTGGGATAAGTTGATCAATAAAGAGAATCTTATAAACACATGAACACATAAATTCATATAATTAATTGATTGATCGACATAATACGGAGGAACAATGACTGAAAACAAGAACTAACGAAATTGCTGAATGAGAAAAACAATAAATTTGGTACAAAATGAGCTATTTGTGTACTTACATAAACAATTCTATCTACAATAAGGTGTGTGCAATCCGGTCCATATTCTCTCGCGTCAACTCCACCACCATCCAAAAGCTTTGACCGAATCTTCAGACAAATAGTGAAGAAAGTTAAGAGTAGAGCAATGAAAGCAACATCGAAACACTTTGAACAGCGGAAATACAAATTATTGAACTTTCGAAATTAGGGGATGAATGGGTAAAACCTGCTCTTTTCTTAGAGAGTCGAATCCGAAAAGAAAAAAACGAACACCGATGAATATTCTGGAGAAGTCTCCGTGTAACACATCTTGGTTGATTTCTGCCATTGAAATTCCTATCAAATATATTAACAAAATTCAGAGTTTCCTTTTAATGAAATGTAAGAACCCTAGAACTGATACTGTGGAATGAATTAGGAATAATGTTTTCTAAATCACAGGAGGGATATTTTCATTTTCAGTGGCTTCTCTTTTTGAAAAAAATGGATTTCAATGGCGCCTGGCGGGAGATGAAATTCGGTCGAGTAAAACGCACAGAAAATATACACGTGTCTTATTACACGTCTTTTGGGCCATGGGCCACCACCTTTTACTATTGTTGGGCTACAGAAACCCATCCCAACCAAAAGGACCAAGAAATAAAGAAAATAAATAAATTAAAAAAAAAAAGGAGTCAATTTGAATATAAAATAAGTTTTGATAAAAATAATAATAATACGATTTAGGTAAAAATAAATGAATAAAGGAAAAAAACGAGAAAAAAGAAAAAGAGGAAAGAAAGAAAAAAAGAAAAGAAGCTAGAAATAAAAAAAATTGGATAAAAAAGAGAAAATTTCCCACAAAAATTACTATAGGTAGAAAATGTAATTAGTTTGATAGATAGAAAAATAAATAGATAGGTAAGGATAAATAGTTTTTTTTGTGGGTAACTCTATCATTCTCCCTTGCGCATTCGTACAGTGTAACAGTAAGTTTGTATCTTTTCTTCTATTTTTCACTAATAAAATAATAAATATTTTATAAATAATGTTTATAGATGATTTTTTATTTTGCATTCTATCAATGTTATACTTAAATTTCCTTTTCATTGAGAAAATAATTTTAAAAATGTATATTTTAGCCTCTTCCAAAAATAATAGACGATAAAATGTATATTTTTTTGTTATGACCCGGAATTCCTACCGTCGGGACCGTGATGGCGCCTAACATTTCACTTGCTAGGCAAGCCAACACTTGAGATTATTAAGCCAAATTCTTAAACCTTTCAGTGATTAACAATAATTAAGCCGTAACAAGTTAAAAGAGTGCGAAAATCCATAAAAATCTTAATATTTATACACAACTACCTAGAATCTGGAGTCACAATCCATGAATTTCTAAGATTTAACTACAAGTAATTGTCTGAAGGAAATACAATTATTTTCGATACAAATGAAACGGTAAAGAAAATATATAGGAAGGGATGTCAGGGCCTACGGATGCCAACAAGACTACCTTGTATCTCCGACCAGATGAAGCCATCAGCTAAACTCAGTATCAACTCGGTCCAGTACCAAAATCTGCACAAAAAGTGCAGTATCAGTACAACCAACCACAAAATACAAAAAGTACAGTATCAGTGCAGTAAGTGTCGAGTCTAACTTCGGTGAAGTAGTGACGAGGCTAGGACAAGATACCACAAAACAAACATGTGCAGTATATGTATATATATATATATATATATATATATATATATATATATATATATATATATATATATATATATATATATATATATATATATATATATACACACACACACACACACACACATACAAATAACAGAAATATCATAAATGAGAAGTAATATTGAGAGGGGGGACATGCTGAGGGGATCACAAGATAAAGAATCAAAGTAGTAATAAGGACTTGATCAACCAATATGCCTTAAACAGATAGAAACAAGTAAGCACGGTAAAGGAAACTGCACGGCATCACCCTTCATATTTTTACTCTCAACCTCATCATAAGAAACAAATTAAATGGTATGGCATTACCCTTCGTGCATTAACACTCACAAAATATGGCACGATATCACCGTTCGTGCATTAACACTCTCCCTAATCAAAACAAGGAATAATAACAACAGGGAGATAAAAATATCAAGAACAAGTCTTACTTCAATATTTGGTTTCACAATACCAACCTCAACTTTGAATCAATACTCAATCAATACCAAGGTCCATAAACATTATAAGAATGTTCAACATAATGAGTAACTAGTCTAAGCATGGACAATATGATCATAGAAAGCAACAATTACACGAATAAGACACTCTCACGTGCTATAACTTGACGACAACGCATAAGTACTCGTCACCTCATCTATACATTGTACCTAACAGTCGAACACATAGCAAATAAATAAATAATATTTAATCCCTCAAGTCAAGGTTAACCACGACACTTACCTCGCTCCAACGACCAAACTCAAAGCTCAACCACTGCCTTTTCCTTCAAACAAAACTTCGGACAATAGAATCTAGAAAATTACCAATCAAACGATTCAATTTAATCCTTATTAACTACTCACGATTGCAAAGAATTCAATTTAGGCCATTTTTGAAAAAAGTCAACATCCTAGCCCGCTTGGTCCAAACCCGAAATTCGGACCAAAATCCGATTACCCATTCACCCCCGAGTCTGGATATATAATTGATTTTGGAATCGACCTCAATGTGAGGTGTAAATCCCCACTTTATCGAATTCCTAGTTTATACCCAAAAACTCCCAATTCCATCATGAAAACCTCAAATTTTTGGTTGAAATCTTGTAAAATGAAGTGAAAGATTGAAAGAAACTAGTTTAGAATCACTCACCGGGTTTTGGGGAAGAAATTGCCTTTGGAAAATCGCCTATTGTGGTTTAGGTTTTGAAAATTTGAAGAATGGGAGAAAAATTTCGTCTAAGTTAAGTTTTGTTCAGCTGCAGATGTCGCATTTGCGACATGAGCTTTACAAATGCGAGGGGACTATCGCAAATGCAAAGCCCTTCGCACCTCTCTTGTCTTCACAAATGCGAAGGTTAGTTTGCAAATGCGAACATCCCACTTCGTAATTGTGACAGAAATTATCGCATTAGCGATCATGCCCTCCCCAGACTCACTTCGCAAATGCGAAGCTTTTCTCGCAATTGCGAGGACTACATAGCCCAGCTACTCTTTGCATTTACGATGAGTAGCTCGAAATGCAAAGATGTCATGCTCGCACATGCGAACTCTGATCTCGCAAATGCGAGATCAGAGGCCAACACCAGAATTGAAACACCAGCAATATCTCTAAGTCCAAATTTAACTCCATAGCCTATCCGAAACTCACCCGAGCTCTCAGGGCTCCAAACCAAACATGCACATAAGTCTTAAAATATCATACAAACTTGCTCGCACGATCAAATTGCCAAAATAACACCTAAAACTACGAATTTAGCACCAAATCAAATGAAATTTTCAAGAAAACTTTAAAACTTCTAATTCTCAACTGGACGTCCGAATAACGTCAAACCAACTCCGTTTCTCACCAAATTTCACAGACAATTCATAAATAAGGTATTGGACCTATATCGAGTTTCGAAACTAAAATACGCCCAATATACAAAAAGTCAAATCTTGATCAAACATCTCAATTTTATTAAGTCTTTAACTTTCAAACTTCGACAACGTCTGATATCTCGAGCTAGGGACTTCCGATTTCGGGCATACGCCCAAGTCCCAAATTATGATACAGACCTATTGGGACCGTCAAGACATGAATATTGGTCTATTTACCAAAAATATTAACCGAAGTTAACTCAAATAAAGTTTTTTAGAAAAATTTCTTATTTTCATCAACTTTTAACATAAAAGCTTTTCGAAAACATGCCCTGACTGCTCACACAAATCGATAAGGGTAAGAATGAGATTTTTAAAGCTTAAAAGAATAGAGTTGAGTTCTAAAACATAATATGACCTTTCGGGTCATCACATTCTCTACCTCTAAAAGAATCGTTTGTCCTCGAACGGACATAGAAAAGTACCTGCACTGATGAAAAGGTGGGGATATCTACTCCGCATATCTGACTCTGACTGCCTGTCCATCCGAGAATAAAATATTGTGCTCAACTCAACCCGTGTGCCCAACTCACAATATACTGCCCTCCATAAATGTGAGGTAAACTACATACCTTGATCAGAAATGATAGACACGGGCACACCGTGAAGACGAATGATCTTGGAGATATAAATCTCTGCTAGTCGCTCTGAATAATAGATAACTGCCATAGGAATGAAATGCGCTAACTTGGTTAGTTTATCCATAATAACCCAAACTGCATCGAACTTCCTATAAGTCCTTGGGAGTCCAACAACGAAGTCCACAGTGGTACGCTCCCACTTACACTCAAGAATCTCTATCTTCTGAAGCAAACCACTAGGTCTACGACGCTCGTACTTTACTTGCTGACAATTTAGACATCGAGCCACATATACCACTATATCTTTCTTCATTATCCTCCACCAATAATACTGCCACAAATCGTGATACATCTTGGCGATGCCCGGATGAATAGAATAATAGGAATTATGGGACTCTTCTAGAATCAACCCGTGAAGGCCATCCTCATTAGGCCATCCTTCAATTCTTTCAACTCTAGCGGGGCCATACGGTATGGCGGAATGGAAATGGTTTGAGTGCCCGGAGCCAAATCAATATAGAAGTCAATATCCCTGTCGAGTGGCATCCCAGGCAGGTCTACAGGAAATACCTCTAGAAACTCACAAATGACCGGTACTGAATCCACGGAAGGAACCTCCGGACTAGAATTGCGGACATAAGCCAAATAAGCTAAACACCCCTTCTTGACCATATGTTGAGCCTTCACGTAAGAGATAACCCTGATGGTAGAATGACCATGAGTGCCTCTATACTATAATCGAGGCAACCCCCGTAAGGCTAAGGTTACCGTCTTAGCGTGACAATCTAAAATAGCATGATAAGGTGACAGCTAGTCCATCCCTAAAATGACATCAAAATCGACCAGATAGAGAAGTAGAAGATCTACACGAGTCTCAAGGTTCCCAATGGGAACCACACACGAGTGTTAAATGTGATCTACAATGATAGAATCCCCCATAAGGGGTGGACACATACACATGGGCACCCAAAGAATCACGAGGCACAACTAAATACGAAGCAAAATAGGATGACACATACGCATAAGTAAAAAATAGATAAATATTACTGAGGCATCCCTACTGCAAACTAAAACTGTACCTATGATAACCGCATCAGATAACTCAATCTCAGGCCTGGCTAGAAAAGCATAGCATTAGGGTTGGCCCCACCACTCTGAACTACATCTCGAGGACATGCCCTAACTGGCTGGCCTCCAACTCTATTGGCCTGACCTCCACCTCTAATACCCCGACCTCCACCTCTAGCTATCTGAACCCTACATCTAGCTGGCTGAGGGGGCGATAAATCACCAGATGTTGGAACCATGGCACGAGAACCCTGATGTTAAGAACTGCTCGATACTCGAGGGCAAATCCTAGTAATATGCCTCAGATTACAACAAGTATAACAAGACCTCGGCTGCTGAGATTGCTGACCCTGAAACAGACCTTGTCGTCCCAGGTAACCACCCTAAAAACTCTAGAGCAGAGATGCACTAATAGGAGTTGGTGGTGCAATATAGGCTAGCTTATCAGAATAATGCATATGAGGGACACGACCACCTGAAGCACCGTGAGAAGCCTAGAGTGATGAATGAAACGGTTTAGAGGATGGCCTCTACTATAAGTACCCCTGCCCCCAGACGAGGCACCACGGAATCCACTAGAATGATGAGGTCTCTTGTCAGATCCCTCACCACTCCCTCAGCTAGTATCATCTCGACTCGCCTGGAAATATTGGCAGTCATCTGAAATAATTCTCACTCCTAGTCTTCTTAGCCATATGCAATTTGATAGGCTAAACAATCCCTCAATAAACCTCCTCCTCTCTCTCTCTCTCTCTCTCTCTCTCTCTCTCTCTCTCTCTCTCTCTCTCTCTATTTCTCTCTATCGGTAGGAAGCAGAAGAATGGCATGATGGGCCAAATCCGCAAACCAGGTCTCATACTGAGTGACAGTCATAGAGCCCCGCTAAAGACATCGAACTGCCTCAGATAGTCCTCTCTCAATATGACATGAAGAAACACCTCAAGACATAACTGAGAGAATTAGCTCCAAGTGAGAGTCGGCGACCCAGCTGGTCTAGTCAACATTTAATCCCTCCACCATTTCTTGGCAGAACCTGAAAACTAGAATGCGGTGAAATCAACCCCATGGGTCTCCACTATGCCCATGTTCCGTAACACCCATGACAATTGTCCAGATAGTCCTGGGGGTCCTTTGAAGATTCACTGCTGAAGTGAACTAGGAAAAGCTTGGTAAACCTATCCAATCTCGATAAAGCCTCTGATGACATAACTAATCCATCACTGGTATGTGCCGCAACACCTGGTTGTACTACCCCAACAGGCTAAGTTGCTGAAGTCTGAAACTGAGGAGCCATCTGATCCGAAGTGTGAGCAGCGGGAGTCTGTGCTCCTCCCCCAACCTGAGAGATGGCTGGTGCTACAGGACATGTGTCGTCCTATTCCACACTCTCTATAAGGCCCACTAGACGGACCGAAGCATCTTGAAGTACCGGGGTGGCGATGAACCCCTCTTGGACTTGAGCTGGTCCTACTGGGACAGTCTGGGCTGGAGCCTCCCCACCAAAGCATCTTGAAGTACGGTATGTGTTCTCGCCATCTGCGAAAGAACAAGAGTAGAAGAGTTCGATTAGCACCGAGAAAACAAATATACACAACAAGAATAATAAAAGTGACGTTGTTCCTAAACTATGTAGCCTCTAAGAGATAAGTCCAGACGTCTCTGTACCGATCCCCCAGACTCTACTAAGCATGCTCATAAATTGTGAGACCTAGGCAACCTAGTACTCTATACCAACTTGTCATGACCCAGAATTCCCACCGTCGGGACCGTGATAGCGCCTAATATTTCACGTGCTAGGCAAGACTACCTAAGATATTATTAAGCCAAGTTCTTAAACCTTTCAGTGATTAACAACAATTAAGCCATAACAAGTTAAAAGAGTGCGGAAATCCATAACAATCTTAATATTTATACACAACTACACAGAATCTGGAGTCACAATCCACGAACATCTAAGATTTAACTACAAGTAATTTGTTCGAAGGAAATATGTTTATTTTCGATACAAATGAAACAGTAAAGAGAATATATAGGAGGAGACGCCAGGGTCTGCGGATGCCAACAAGACTACCTTGGGTCTCTGATCAGATGAAGCCAGTAGCTAAACTCAGGATCAACTCGGTCCAGTACCAAAATCTGCACAAAAAGTGCAGTATCAGTATAACCAACCACATGTACTGGTAATGTGTCGAGTCTAACTTCGGTGAAGTAGTGACGAGGCTAGGACAAGACACCACAAAACAAACATGTGCAGTATAACAATATATATATATATACACACACACACACACACACACAAATAACAACAATAACATAAATGAGACAAGTAATATTGGGAGGGGGGACATGTTGAGGGGATCACAAGATAAAGAATCAAAGCAGTAATAAGGACTTGATCAACCAATATGCCTTAAACAGATAGAAACAAGTAAGCACGGTAAAGGAAACTGCACGGCATCACCCTTCATGTTTTTACTCTCAACCTCACCATAAGAAACAAATTAAACGGCACGGCATCATCCTTCGTGCATTAACACTCACAATATATATACCAATAACAACAATAACGTAAACGAGACAAGTAATATTGGGAGGGGGGACATGCCGAGGGAATCACAAGATAAATAATCAAAGCAATGATAAGGACTTGCTCAACTAATATGCCTTAAATAGATAGAAATAGGTAAGAACGGTAAAGGAAACTGCACAGCATCACCCTTCGTGCTTTTACTCTCAACCTCACCATACAAAACTAATAAAACGACACAACATCACCCTTCGTGCATTAACATCTCTCATAACGTGGCACGACATCACCCACTCGTGCATTAACACTCACAGTATGGCACGACATCACCCTTCGTACATTAACACTCACAAAACATGGCCCAACATCACCCTTTGTGCACTAACACTCCCCATCACGAAAACAAGGAACAATAACAACAGGGAGATAGAAATATCAAGAACAAGTCATACTTTAACATTTGGTTTCACAATACAAACCTCAACTTTGAATCAATACTCAATCAATACCAAGGTACATAAACATGTAAGAATGTTCAACATAACGAGTAGCTAGTCTAAGCATGGACAATATGATAAGTGAAAGCAACTGTGACGATCCAAAGGGTCATCACCTGTTTTCCTCATGTGTTCCGTGCTTTCCAGGCCTTGAAAACCTCATTTTCTATTTTCTCAATTTGCGTGCGCAGTCCGGGCACGTAGCCAGAAAGCTTTTATGTTGAAATATGTGAAAATTTTGAAGAATTTTGATATTAATATGATTATAGTTGACTTTGGTCAACATTTTGGTAAACGTACCCGGACCCGAGATTGGACGGTCCCAGAAGGTCCGTAGAAAAATATGGGACTCGGGCATGTATCCAAAGTCGAATTTCGAGGTCTAGAACCTGAGTAAAAGAATTTTTCTGTTAAATTATTTTATGAAATTATTAAGGAAAAATGAAAATAAAAATGAGTTAGAAAATATAAGTATCGGGCTCGTATTTTGATTCTGACGCCTGGTACAGGTCATAAATATTGGTTAAGCGCTTCCTGTAAAGTTTGGTTGAAAACGGACGTCGTTTGACGTGTTTCGGCCTTAAATTGGAAAATTTGGAAGTTATGAAATTTTGAAAGATTTCTTGGATTTAAGGCTCAATTCATTGATTTTTATGTTATTTTGGCGATTTGATTGCTCGAGCAAGTTCGTATGATGTTTTGAGTCAGTGTTCATATTTGGTTGGGAGCCCCGAGGGCTCGGGTGTGATTCAGAGGTGGTTCGGGGTGGTTTTTGCACTTGAAAATGCATCAGAAAAATCTGGTATGTTGCAGACAGCTTTTACTCTTCGCAAACGCGACACTCGGCTCGCGTTCGCATAGCCCAAATTCCTTTACCCTTCGCGTTCGCGTCCACCAGGTCGCGTTCGCGTAGTTTCGCTAGGTTCTCCTTCGCATTCGCGTCCAAGGTCACGCGATCGCGTAGAGCAACCCAGGACCTCCCTACCTTCCTTCTTCGCGTTCGCGTAGGCCTAATCGCGACCGCGATAGCTCCCAGAATTTCCTCATCGCGAACGCGTCCCAGGCGACGCGAACGCGTAGTACAAAATTCCTCCAACGATTTTAAGTCATAAAAACAGACCCACTTCGGGATTTTTACACTTTTCTCACACGAACCTCTCTCTCAAACCCTCCATTGACGAGTTCCAAGCTTCCTTTCCTCCATAACTCTCTGGGTAAGTTTTCTTAACATCGTTTCCTCGTTATTTCA
>MU737195.1:11522-27855 GCA_026770625.1 Nicotiana glauca | reverse complement strand
GCATATTTTGTATTTTTTAACATGAATTATTATGCAGCTAATTAATGCAACAAATTTCCACAAAAATTGTAAAATCATTTTGTTTGAATTTTTAGGAATAATTTGCTTAGGGCAAAAATCACGTGCTCACAGAGATAGCGAATCCAGTCTTGGGTAGTGAGATACTAAACTTTTGCATTTTGGGTTTTTATTTACTTATGTTATAAAAGACATGCTTTCATTTAAAGGTTTATTAATGTTATTACTGTTGTGTTGTTATTCAAATGGATTAAATGTATAGATTGCCTAGCTCCAACAGTAGGCGCCATCACGACTCCCGATGGTGGGAAATCCGGGTCATGATAAGTTGGTATCAGAGTTCTAGGTTGCATAAGTCTCGCTACTCACGGACAAACTTGTTAGAGTCTGAGGGATCGGTACAGAGACGTCTGTATTTATCCCCCAGATGGCTATGGGAGTTGGTAGTGATATTTCCTTTCAGGAGGCGGCCAATGCGGCCCGCCGAATTGAGATGGCCCTCTCACGGGGAGGTGGTCAGATGTCGGATAAGAGGCCTCGTCATTCTGGTAGGTTCAGTGGCACCTCGTCTGGAGTTAGGGATTCCTATGGTAGAGGTCACTCACCGAGGCCCTTTCAGTCAACGCTCCAGGTTTCTCATGGTACTCCAGGCAGTGGTGGTTCTCAGCAGTACTATTTAGATCAGCAGCCTATCAGTGCACCCCCAATTCAGGGCTTCAGGGGAGGACATTCAGGTTGACAAGGCCAACAGTCGCAGAAGCCGAGGTCTTGTTATGGTTGTGGTGAACCCGGTCACATTGTTAGGTTTTGCCCTCGAGCCTCGGGCAACTCTCAGCAGCAGGGTCCTCGCCTCATGATTCAGGCAGCAGGTGATCCACAGCCCGCCCAGCCAGCCAGAGGCAGGTGTAGGGATCATAGAGGTGGAGGTAGGGACCGTAGAGGTAGAGCTCGGACCAGCAGAGGTAGAGGTCAAACAGTAGCCGATCGTCCTAGGGACATGGTTCAAGGAGGTGGGGCCCAGCCCCGATGTTATGCTTTGCCAGCCAGACCAGAGGCTGAGTCTTCCGATGCTGGTATTACAGGTACTATTCTGGTCTGTGACAGGGATGCCTTAGTGCTATTTGACCCTGGGTCTATGTATTCATATGTGTCGTCTTATTTTGCACCGTACTTGGCTATGCCTAGTAATGCTTTGGGTATCCTTGTATATGTATCTACACCAGTGGGTAATTCTATAGTGGTCGACCGAGTTCATCATTCCTGTGTAGTAGTAATTGAGGGTTTTGAGACCTGAGTTGATTTATTGCTTTTATACATGGTGGATTTTGATGTTATATTAGGGATGGAATGGTTGTCCCCGCATCATGCTATCTTGGATTGTCACGCCAAGACCGTGACCTTGGCCTTGCCAGATTTGCCCCGATTGGAGTAGAAAGGGACCTCAGGTCAGGCCACCCGCAGTGTTATTTCATATGTTAAGGCTCGACGCATGGTCGAGAAGGGGTGTTAGCTTATTTGGCATATGTTCTTGATTCCAGCACAGATGTTCCTTCTATTGACTCCGTTCCTATTGTTCGGGAGTTCCCGGGCACGCAGCCATTTCTATTCCGCCGTATCGCATGGCCCCGCCAGAGTTGAAGGAGTTAAAGGACCAGTTGCAGGATTTGCTAGAGAAGGGTTTTATCAGGCCTAGTGTTTCTCCTTGGGGTGCGCCGGTGTTATTCGTGAAGAAAAAGGACGGGTCGATGAGGATGTGCATTGATTACTGACAATTGAATAAGGTGACGATAAAGAACAAGTATCCACTGCCGAGGATTGATGATTTGTTTGACCAGCTTCAGGGTGCGAAGGTGTTTTCAAAGATAGACTTGAGTCTGGCTACCATCAGCTGAGGATTTGGGCATCTGATGTCCCTAAGACGGCATTTCGCACTCGATATGGGCATTATGAGTTTTTGGTCATGTCATTCGGGTTGACCAATGCCCCAGCAGAATTTATGGAGTTGATGAACCGAGTATTCAGGCATTATCTAGACTTGTTCGTGATAGTCTTTATTAATGATATTCTAGTGTACTCCCGCAACCAGGAGGAGCACGAGCAACACCTCAGAGTGGTTCTTCAGACTCTAAAGGATAGTCAGTTGTATGCTAAGTTCTCGAAGTGCGAGTTCAGGTTGAGTTCGGTTGCATTTCTGGGTCATGTTGTATCAGCAAAGGGTATTCGGGTGGACCCGAAGAAGATTGAGGCAGTCAAAAATTCGCCCCGACCAGTTTCAGCGACCGAGATTTAGAGTTTCTTGGGGTTAGCATGTTATTACCGTCGGTTCGTGGAAGGGTTTTCATCTATGGCAGCCCCGATGACCAGATTGACCTAGAAGGGTGCCCAGTTTAGGTGGTCAAATGAGTGTGAGGAGAGCTTTCAGAAGCCCAAGACAGCTTTGACTGTGGCACCGATGTTGGTTTTTCCCACAGGTCCAGGGCTTATACAGTTTATTGTGATGCTTCCCGTATTGGGCTTGGTGTAGTATTGATGCAGGATGGCAGAATCATAGCTTATGGTTCGAGGAAATTGAAGATCCACGAGAATAATTATCCGGTCCATGATTTAGAGTTGGAAACCATGTTCATGCTTTGAAGATTTGGAAGCATTATCTATATGGTGTGACGTGTGAGTGTACACAGATCACAAGAGCCTTTAGTACTTGTTCAAGCAAAAGGAATTGAATTTGATGCAGAGGAGGTGGTTGGAGTTGTTGAAAGATTATGATGTTACCATTTTGTACCACCCGGGGAGAGCCAATGTGGTGGCCGATGCATTGAGTAGGAAGTCTGCCAGCATGGGTAGTCTTGCTTATGTTCCGGTTAGCCAGAGGCTACTTACTTGGAATATTCAGGCTTTGGCCAATCGGCTTGTGAGGTTGGACATTTCTGAGCCTAGCAGAGTGTTAGCTTGCACGGTCGCTCGTTCTTCATTATTGGAGCGTATCCGTGATCGGCAGTTTGATGATCCCCATTTGTGTGTCCTGAGAGACACGGTGCAGCGTGGAGGTGCCACGAAGGTGACTTTAGATGATGATGGTGTTTTGAGATTGCATGGGCGAGTTTGTGTGCCCAGAGTTGATGGGATTCGAGAGATGATCTTACCAAGTCAGCACATTTCATTCCAGTAGCAGTCTTCTATTCATCCGAGAGGTTAGCTGAGATTGATATCAGGGAGATTGTCCGCCTTCATGATGTGCCAGTATCTATCATTTCGGACTGGGGTACACAGTTTACCTCGTGCTTCTGGAGAGCAGTTCAGCAAGAGTTGGGCACCCAGGTTCAGTTGAGCACAGCGTTCCATCCTCAGACGGACGGCCAGTCCGAGAGGACTATTCAAATATTGGAGGATATGCTTCGAGCCAGTGTCATTGATTTGGGAGGTTTGTGAGACCAGTTTTTGCCTTTAGCAGAGTTTGCCTACAACAATATCTACCAGTCCAGCATTTAGATGGCTCCTTATGAGGCGTTGTATGGTAGGTGATGTCAGTCTCCAGTCGGATGGTTTGAGCCGGGAGAGGCTCGGTTATTGGGTACAGATTTAGCCCAGGAGGCCTTGGATAAGGTCAAGATCATTCAGGACAAGCTTTGTTCGGCTCAATCGCGGCAAAAAAGTTATGCGGATCGCAAGGTTCGAGATATAGCTTTCATGGTTGGCGAGCGAGTATTGCTCCATGTATCGCCTATGAAGGGCGTGATGAGATTTGGGAAGAAGGGCAAGCTTAGCCCTAGGTTCATTGGCCCATTTGAGATTCTTGATCGTATAGGAAAGGTGGCTTACAGACTTGCCTTGCCACCTAGCTTGTCAGCTGTGCATCTAGTGTTTCATGTGTCTATGCTTCGGAGGTATCACGGTGATCCTACCCACGTGTTAGATTTCATCACTGTCCAGTTGGACAAGGATCTGTCCTACGAGGAGGAGCCGGTAACTACTCTAGACCGGTAGGTTCGACAGTTGAGGTCGAAGAGTTTTCCTTCAGTGCGTGTCCGATGGAGAGGTCAGCCTCCTGAGGCATTGACCTGGGAGTCCGAGTCTAATTTCAGGAGTCGTTACCCTCATCTATTTCCTAACTCAAGTACTTCTTTCTTTTGTCTGTTCGAGGACGAACAGTTGTTGTAGAGGTGGAGAATGTGACGACCCCAAAGGGTCATCACCGGATCTCTTCCTTATTCCGCACTTCCGAGGCCTTTAAAACCTCACTTATAGTTGCCTCGATTTGCGTGCGCAGTCCGAGCGTAGCCGGAAAGCTTTTATGTTGAAATATGTGAAATTTGTGAAAAATTTGAAGAATTTTGATATTAATATGGTTAAAGTTGACGTCGGTCAACATTCTTGGTAAATGGACCCGGATCCGTGATTTGATGGTCCCGGAAGGTCCGTAGAAAAATATGAGACTCGGGCATGTGCCCGGAGTCGAAATCCGAGGTCTAGAACCCGAGTAAAAGAATTTTTCTGTTAAATTATTTTTCTGAAATTGTTAAGGAGAATGGAAATGAAAATTGATTAAAAGACTATGGTATCGGGCTTGTATTTTGGTTCCGAAGCCCGGTACAAGTCTTACATATTGTTTAAGCACTTTCTGTGAAGTTTGGTCGAAATCGGATGTTATTTGACGTGTTTCGGACTATAAGTTCCAAATTTGAAAGTTTATGAAACTTAGAAGAAAATCATGTGTTTTGAGGCTTGATTCTATGTATATAATGTTATTTTGGTAATTTGATCGTACGAATAAGTTCGTAGGATATTTTTGAGGTAGTGTACATGTTTTGTTTGGAGCCCCGAAGGCTCGGGTGAGTTTTGGATAGGTGTCGAGTTGTTTCTCTTAAACTTTGGGCTGCTGATTTTTGCAACAGCTGCTTCAGGCCTGCAGGCTTCGCATTTGCGAAGCCTGGTTCACAAATGCGAGTATCGCAAATGCGAAGTCTGCTTCACAAATGCGAAGCTAGCCAGGTCCGCCTAGGATCGCAAAAGCGAAGAGCTTTTCGCAAATGCGGTCCTCGCAAATGCAAAGACTGGGATCTAGGCAGGGTTCGCAAATGCGAACTATTTTCTTGCATTTTCCAAGTTTAATGGGTTCGCAATTCCCACATCCGCAGCCCTGCAATTTTCATACTTATACGATTTTAAGCCTCATTTTTCATATCCCTCAAACCCAGACACCCATTCGCGATTTTTCAAGAACCCTTCCTCCTCCTATCCATTTATAAGTTGATTTTCACTTAATTTCTTCAATCTTTAACATCATTTATCATGTTTTCATCTTAAAAATCAAGGTTTTCATGGGTGAAAAGGGGGATTTTAGGTAGAACCTAGGTTTTCTTAAAATTGGGGATTTGGACCTCAATTTGAGGTTCGATTTCAAAACAAATCATAGATATGAACTCGTTGGGGAATGGGTAACCGGGATTTGGTTCGAACCTCGAGTTTTGACCATGTGGGCCTGGGGGCATTTTGGAAATTTTTGAGTAAAACTTTGGGAAATACAATTTTTATGCATTCAAGTTGATTCAATTAGCATTTGTTGATACATTCAAGTAATTTGTGACTAGATTCGAGCGGTTTTGTGGTGAATTCGAGGGGTAAAGCTATACTATAGGCTTGAGTAGATTTTTGGATCATTTGAGGTAAGTGTTTGATCTAACTTTGGCTTGAGGGAATAGGATTAGAGTATTATTTATTGTTAATTGCTAAATGATCGAGTACGGTGTATAGGCATGGTGACGAGTATCTATACATCGGTGTCTAGTATGACCGTAGGTCTTTGTTGGTACTTGTTTTGGTATACTTTGGGACTCTTCCAAGCTAATTAAGGATTTTCTACATAATGTGAGAAGTTTGAGGATTATTTATGAATTGTGAATTCTTTGGAGCGTTGGCTCAAACAATAAAATACTATCGAGTAAGAAATGAAAGAATTGGAAAGAGATGTGATTATCTCCCTTGCCGGGATGTGTAAGTTTTTGATATTGCTCCCTTGCCGAGATTTGGATGTTTAATTGTGTTCTTCCCTTGACGGGACATTTCTTGTTATTATTTATTTTCCCTCGCCCGTTTGGTTGTGATTGCTGTTTGGGTGAGGAAGAGTGATTATGCACGAAGGGTCATTCCGTGCCATTGTTTGATTATATTCGCACGAAGGGACATTCCGTGCTATTGTTGATTACATTATGCACGAAGGGTCATTCCGTGCCATTGTTTGATTATATTCGCACGAAGGGACATTCTGTGCTATTGTTGATTATATTATGCACGAAGGGTCATTCCGTGCCATTGTTGATTATATTTGCACAAAGGATCATTCCGTGCCATGAAATGAGAGTTATGTGAGGAAAGCACGAAGGGTGATGCCGTGCATTTTTATTTGATTGCTTTGGGTGAGGTTGAGAGTAAAAGCACGAAGGTTGATGCCGTACAACTGTTGGATTTCTTGTCTCTGTTAATTATTGTTGTGCCCTGTTTCTTATTTAAGTTGATGACTTTTATATCCAGATTGTACTCCCACATAGCATGTTTCCCTCCCTTTTAACTGTTTAGTTTTGCCATTTTTTCCTTTGTATTGCACACATATATATAGAACTGTACAGGTTGATTGGTAGTCCTGTCTAGCCTCGTCACTACTTCGCCGGGGTTAGTCCAAGCACTTACCAGCACATGGGGTCGGTTGTGCTGATGCTACACTCTGTTCATCTTTTTGCACAGATCACGGTACCGGAGCAGCTTTTGGACCACAGCAGTAGCACGTCGAGTGGGAGCTGACTTCAGTCCAGGGACTACGAGGTAGCCTAGCTGGCGTTCGCGGGCCGGAGTCCCTTTTTCCATATTTTCTGTTTGTTTTCATTATACCGAGACAAACATTATGTATTTTTTATTCAGACTTATTTGTAGTACTCTTTAGTGGTTCGTGAGGTAGCGACTCCAGCCTTGGGTAGTGAAATACTAAACCTCTACGTTTTGGGTTTTTATTTACTTATGTTATAAAAGACTTCCGCTTTCATTTAAAGGTTTATTAATGTTATTACTGTTGTGTTGTTATTCAAAGGGGTTAAATGTTTAGCTTGCCTAGCTCCAACAGTAGGCGCCATCACGACTCCCGATGGTGGAAAATCCGGATCGTGACATAATATCCTCACAAAATAGGCCCTCGGCCTCACTCAATCAGAAAACCTCTCGAGCCACTCAGGCTATCAGTAAAACAGGGTGCTCAGCCCAAAATATTATTTTTTTATACGTCAAAACGGAATAAATGATACTGAGTTATGAAATCAGTAAAGCATAGCATGACTGAGTACATATATTAAATTAAAACAGTGAGGAATAGTAGTAAAAATCTCCTAAGGGTCCACATAGCTTGGCACAAGGCCCAAATATGGCATTCAGCCCAAAATATAGTAATACTTTCCAAAGCACAATAGTATCAAATAGTTTCAGTCAAATATGCAACTTAATAGCTACTATGAAACGGAACCAAATCACAATCTCCAATGGTGCACACCCACACGCCCGTCATCTAGCATGTGCATCACCTCACAATAGTAAAATAATGCGATATCCAGGGTTTCATACCCTCAGGACTAGATTTACAATCATTCCAGGGTTTCATACCCTCAGGACTAGATTTACAATCATTACTGACCTCAAACCGGTCAAGACTCTACACCACGAGGCTTTTTCCCCTCGACCCGGCTTCCAATCGCTTCGAATCTATTCACAACCATAACAATACCATCAATATGCGCAATTGGAATGAATTCCACAAGAAAAACTATCAAATTAGGCACAAATCCTGCAATCCACTCAAACCTAGCCCGAGGGCCCACGTCTAAAAATCCGACAAAAATTACAAAACTTGAAAGCTCATTCACCCACTAGTCCATACATATGAAGTTTATCAAGATCCGACCTTATTTGTTCACTCAAATCCTCAAAAATTCACTCTCAAATTTCAAGCCCTAAATTCTAATGTAACTTCTAAATTAGATGATGAATAAAATCATAGATTCATGAAATTTAAACCATTGTAGGTCAAAATCACTTACCCCAACGTTGCTCCTTCAATTACCTTGAAAAATTGCCTCTCTCCCGAGTCTTCAAGCCCAAAATCAAAAAATGAAGAACAAACCTCGAGCTGGGGTTTTCTGTCTAGCAAAACCGTACATGCGATCCAATACCTGCTTCTGCGGCACCGCACCTGTGAAATTTCCATCGCAGGTGTGGAACCCACTTAATGAACCACTTTTTGCATCTGTGATCACCCCATCGCACCTGCGGTGCGTGCCTGCCACTCATCTTCCGCTTCTGCGGAATGGACTACACTTCACAGCGCCGCATATGTGTCTCTGAGCTTGCACATGCGACCTCACACCTGCGGTCCTCAATACGCAGGTGCGGAAATGACAGAATCAGCAAAATTAGCAGCATCAACTCAAAGCCAAACTTTCCATCAGCCACCCAAATCAGGCCCTTGGGACCTCAACAAAATATGCCAATAAGTCACATATCACCATTAAAACTTATTCTAACCTTCGGGACACTCAAAATAACATCAAAATACCTAATCAACCTCGGATTCAAGCCTATGGATTTCCAAACTTTCAATGCCGAAACCTATAAAACCTCGTCTGAATGACCTAAAATTTCGTGCACACATCAGAATTGACACTATGGACATACTTCAATTTTTGGAATTCCATTTCAACTCCGATATCAAAATTTCCACTGCCAACCGAGAAATGCCAAATTTCTAATTTCTGCCAATTCAAGTCTAATTCTACCACGGACCTCCAAATCAAATTCTAGATGCGCTTCCAAGTCCAAAATTACCTAATGGAGCTAACCCAATTATAAAAACCCAAATCCGAGATCGGATACTAAAAAGTCAAAGCTTAGTTAAACCTCTCAAATTTAATGCTTCAAGCTGAGAATCATTTTTCCAAATCTGTTCTGATTAACCTGAAAACCAAAATCGACGATTTACATAAGTCATAACACATCATAGGGGGCTAGACATACCCGAGAACTGGCGAGCGAAGTGCAAACGCTCAAAACGACTGGTTGGATCGTTACACACTACGACTGTATTCCAATATAATACTATCAAACCAATTGCTCTTTGAGAAAAAGTGCCATTTACCAAGATACATTGAAGATAATTAAATTAAATAGTAACAAATAATTTAAGGACTCAATTAAAGACAAGTTAATTTTAACATGAAATAAATTTATGAACGTAGCAAAATAAGATTGCCAATTGAACTGGATGCCACCTAATGTGGAGTATACAAATAATCCTCAAAGTGGTTGGTTTTGAATTTTTGTCCTTGGTTGCCCCATGGGCAGAACTTTAAGTTTAACAAATGTTGCCTTTAGCTTGCCCCATGGTATTATTTTTAACTTTTAATCTTGAAATTCTGCTCATGGGACAAGTTTTTATGCATAAACATTAATTACCAGAAAATTAGAGATAAATCTTTATGATAAATATTAGTTATTGACCTATTTTAAATGTTAACTAACGATTATAAGATAACTAGATAAGCATTTATAATTAATGACCTATTAAAATGACAATTACTATAAGACATTAAATTATACAAATAGTGTAAAAGAATTTTACATTATCAATTAACTTTAAATTCTATATCTACTCTGGAATTTTTTTTTGAATTCCCATGCTTTCCAACTCTCATAGCTACCTATTCCTTAGGCAATGCAAATGTTAACAGACTCCTCGAGAATGCAATCTCTGTGAAATTTTCCTACTTTAAATCACACTCTTAAAGAAATAAAAGAAAATAAATTTGGTGATAGAAACATTAACAGAAATATTATTTCACATTGAAGTAGGCAAAGATATCATAGTGGTAAATTTAAAAGGAAAGGTAAGGAACCCAAAAAATCTTCTTGAGAATTTCTCATCCTAATGCTGAATACAAATGGTGGTTTTATCATGTTTGAGTGATAAAGTCCCCTTGAAGAATATAGGGTCAAAGATTTTTTTTAAATTTATAGTTCCATCATCATGATGGAGGAGTTAAGGCATGACTCCAACCTGTATATATATCAAAAATAATAATTATACGGAGGAGGACATAGGCCTTGGCCTCCAACACAGTATGATAGGTGATAACATTCATCCTATGATACACATTTGAACAAAAGTATTTTGATTGTGTGTGATGGAAGTTGAGCATCCTAGGGTAATTTGGAGTAACACTCCAGGATGCTATGTACAAAAGGATGTGAGAAAGAAAATTGCTTCTAGTTGTCGTCATTGATAACAAACTTGTTTTTCTTCTGTCTGAATCTGATGCTAGGGACCTCGTCAGCTTCTAACTTCATTGAAGCTTTAACATTCGAAGGTAATGATACAGCCTCATTGAAGATAGCATCAATTTTGGATTCTACGCCCAGGTTAGCAAGCTTGTCAGCAGAGTTGTTTCCTTCTCTCAAGGTGTGACAAAAAAAAGGTTAGCATCCATGGTCATGTTGTGTATTTTATCAATAGTATCTTTGAATCTCCATGGTGGCATCCTTATCCTTCTGACCAAGTTTAGGAGAATCATTGAGTCCGATTCAATTATAACATTTATAAAGCCCTTTGAAATGCACATTGAGATTCCTTGCTTCATGGCTTTAGCTTCCGCAATATTACAGCAACATGCTTCATATGGGGTCAAAGATGGCTCTCATTTTTACCTCTTTTGTAAGCTTCCCGGTAATAGTAACAATGCAGAAAAATCAAGATGGTGAAGGTGATAATGTTAATATGAAACTGAAAGCTCTCAAGGCGATTCTTTTCCTACTACAAAATAAGTAAATACAAATTCAGAATTTTAATTAAGCCATGTGGGTAGAATAATTCCTTCATGGGAGGGATTAAGTTCATTTAACTCGTGACGTTGGAGTTGGTGATGGTGGATGGACTCTTCGGAGATTTTAGTGGAGGATGTATTCGCTAGATTGTGCGACGAACGTCAACTCCTTAGAAAATAATCCCTATGAATACATTCCTTCTCCTCCTGGTTTTTCTTTTTTCAGATCCCTCGCTCTCAAAATAAACTTTTCTCATTCTTTTCTCACTCTCGAAATAAACTTTTGACAAAATGAAAGAGAATGAAGTTATAATAAAAATATTAGTGGGGACACTATTTACTCTTGTATGTGGTGTGTAGAGCAATTAGTTTTTAAAATAATTTTCTAATTACTGAAAAGTATGATATTCTTTGTTATGTCATTACTAGATGGAATCATGAGAAATGTTTGTTTGTACCGATATATTGTTGTTGAATATCATATATTGTTAACTAAATCAAATAGATTAATAAAAATTTGAAAAAAATTTAACTGTGCGATAAATCATTAAACCTTATTAACTACAATTTCATTAGTCATCTATCATCAAAGAAATATTCATCAACTGAAAAGGTATTTAATGACCAACGAGAAATTTAGAAATTATAATACAATAGAGCAAAAATCAGTAAAATCAAAACTATACTTCAGAATTAATTGTTATTATCTTACTTATTGCGATTTCTAAATATTAAAATATTGTATCCTCCATGGATTGGAGTGTCTCATTGGTTGACTTTAGTGGTTAGAACTATATTTATTCTAAGAAATTGAAATAATTCAAGATAGACCATGTAGAAATGATTAACAAATAAATACCTATTAGTAACAAAAATATATATATCTAATTGTCAAATTTGAGAGTGGGGATGCATGCCCCCTAATGAAAATACCTCCGACAACTCTCAATATACTGTTTTAGTATAGCCACGTTTCTCCGTAGAAATAAAGGTTGCAACCTTTAATTTTAATTGCAATAAAGGTTGTAATGTAAAAATTTTATACAATAAAAACAATTACAAGATAAATACAGATAAATTTCTGTGAGAAGTTAGTTATTGACCTATTGAAAATGATAACTAACTATTATAAGATAATTAGATAAGCATTAATTGATAACCTATAAAAGAATTTTACATTGTGAATTAACTTAGAATTCTATATCTGCTTTTTGAATTTTCATAATTTCCGACTCTCACAACTATCTATTCCTCAGGCAATGCAAATGCTAACAGAATGCAATCTCATCTGT
This sequence comes from Nicotiana glauca, assembly GCA_026770625.1. NCBI lineage: Eukaryota > Viridiplantae > Streptophyta > Magnoliopsida > Solanales > Solanaceae > Nicotiana > Nicotiana glauca. The sequence goes on along the minus strand of MU737195.1, from coordinate 15,695 downwards.
ATCTCTCACTCTCAAAGCATACTCTTAAATAAATGAAAGAAAATGAATTTGGTGATAGAAATATTAACAGGAACACTGTTTCACATTCAAGTAGGCAAAGATATCACAGTGACAGATTTGAAAAGAGAGATAGGGAATCAAGAAAATCTTCCTGAAAATCGTCTCATCCTAATGCTAAATGCAGGTGGTGATTTTTTGATGTTGAATGATGATGAAGTCCCCCTTGCAGAACATGGGGTCAAAGATGGATCTCATTTTTATCTCTTTTTTAAGCTTCCCCATAACAATGGTGAAAATCAAGATGGTGATGGTGATAATATCAATATGAATCCTAAAACTCCGACTTCTCAAGGCGATTCTGTTCCTACTACAAATAAATAGATGCGAATTCAGAATTTTAAATCGCTTACTGTGAATTTATAAGGTTTAATGTTGATTTGTGATATGGTTTTGCCAGCATTTGGATCATGTCGCCTTTACCCATCTAACATGAATTGATTGTAGGTCCACTCGGGAAACGAAGAGTTGTAATCTGCATTTAGCTAAAAGTATCTCTCTTCTATTCTTGTTCTGCTGAACTCCACCACATTTTCATGTCTATTCTTCTCGGTTTGCATGTGGTTTTCCATTAGCATTTCGATAAAATCAGTTTTAGTGCAAATTTCTGGTAATTAACATTGACCATTAAATTCTAGCAGACATATAAGTCTGCTCAAATGAATCAAGAAACACAAGAAAAATTTATTTTAAGTGAAAATTCATGTTATTCTTTCTCCGGTAAGACTATATAACGTTTTAAGTCTTGTTTGAATGGTTGTAAACTATTATATTGTATTGTATTGCTATTTTAAATAAAATATTTAATTTGATTATTACATAAATTTTAATCTACCGTAATATAAAATCCGTCATTATGTAATGACGAACAGTGCCACTTTATATCAAAAATACTGTGTCGTGGCAAGCCACTGCCTTGAAAACGATTTCAGCCCAACTGGGTGCAAATCGTTAAGGCCGGTCGCTCTCCAAGGTTTTACAGCACCTCCAAACACGTGTACTCGTGGCTGGAAGTTTAGAATTTGCACAAAACAGTTGCCCAGGAAGAAGAGAAGATGAAGGTATTTTATGTGTTAGATAATTCACAAAGAAGACTAGGAAGAAAGGAATGATTAGCTAGATAAATTTTTGGTTAAGAATTAAGTAATTATGATAGCTAATTCATAACCTATTTATAGGAAATTAAGGAGGTTGCATGTATGACAAGTGTCGAGAGACTTTTGACACTTGTCCTATTATGTTAGTCCACTTGGCTCCAATATTGACAAGTGTATTTTGTCTTCCATGCATCAAGACATTTGGCTCCAATATTGACAAGTGTATCTTGTCTTCCATGCATGAAGATATTTGGCTCTAGTATTGACAAGTGTATCTTGTTTTTCATACATGAAGACATATGGTAGATTTGCCTAGCCATTTATCAAAGACATTCAACACTTGGTTTTAAGGCTTTATGCAAGAGGCCACTTGGATATAGATAGGACATTTGAATAATAAAAAACTCGTGGCTATTGGTTGTAAATAGAATTTCAAAAATAAATTTTTGATTTTGCATTATGAATAATTCCAACAATCCCTCACTAATGCAAAGACAAAAATAGAACAATTCTGAGCAAAAGAAGGAACATGTACTTAAATGTCAATATCGTTCGATTTGAATTGACACGTAGTGAAATAAGGCAACAACTAACATCCACAAAGTGAAATATTCTTGAACTGAATGGACATTAGCTGAGACCCCACAACACATACTATATCCTTAATTTTATGCAAATTATGTGATACTAACAAAGTGCTTTTATGGTCATCCACATACCTTGGGTCTCATGAGTGCTCTAGAAAGGCATCCCAAGTCTTTTATAAAAGGCGACCGTATCTTTACACTCACGTAGGTGATTCCATCAAGTCTATCTACACATAGACTACCTTAAGGCTATGGAATCATTAAGAGCACAATAAGCTCAACCTTATAAAGCACTACCACATGCCGTAGGTATATGAAATGCAGTGCATATTGAGGTCTCATATGGCTTCGTTTGACCACAAACGGATATTCACCATACTTCCTCAATCCATGGGCTTTAGCCCCATGCCCCTTGACGTTTCAAGGATAACTCTCTTTGCCAAATCCTTGGTTAAAGGATCCTCTAAATTTCTTTCAGATCTTACATATTCCAAGGAAATAACACCATGTTTCAACAACTATTTTACTGCACCATGCTTAATGAGGATATGCCTTCTTTTTTTATTGCACACACTATTTTTGGCAATTCCAATTGCTGCCTGTGAGTCGCAATGTAGAGAAACTGGTGAAGCTTGTCTTCCCCACAAAGGCATGTCTGCCAATAAGTTTCTCAACCACTCGGCTTCTTGCCCTGCCAACTCAAGAGCAATGAATTCAGACTTCATAGTAAATCGTGCTATACAAGTCTGTCTTGAAGACTTCTATGAAATGGCACCTGCACCTAAAGTGAACACATAGCCATTAGTGGAGCTAACTTCATCATTGTTAGTAACCCAGTTTGCATCACAAAATCCTTCTAAAACATCAGAAAATTTATTAAAATGCAAACACCAATCCATAGTACCTCTCAAATATCTTAGCAACAATGAAGAGCATTCCAGTCTTCACTACTAGGGTTGTTGTGTATATCTACTCAATCTACTAATAGCATAAGCAATATCGGATCGTGTATAATTCATGAAAAATATTACACTACTAATTATCTTAGCATGCTCAGTATGAGAAATACTAGATTCCTTATTCCTTTTCAAGTGTATGCTAGGATCATAAGGAATTCTCACAGGTGCTACATCAAAACAATTAAACCTTTTCAACATTTTCTCAATATAATAAGATTGAGACAATGAAAAACCACTAGAAGTTCTCTTGATTTTAACCCCTAAAATCACATCTGCTTCTCCAAGATCTTTCATCTCAAATTTAGAAGATAAAAAATTCTTAGCCTCATTAACAACATTCACCTATTTTTCCTCATCTATTTTGTGCTTCCAAGGCCTTGAAAACCTCATTTTCTATTGCCTCGATTTGCGTGCGCAGTTCGGGCGCGTAGCCGGAAAATTTTTGTGTTGAAATATGTGAATTCTATAAAAAGAATTGAAGAATTTTGATATTAATATGATTATAGTTGACTTTGGTCAATATTTTTGGTAAACGGACCCGGACCCAAGATTGGACGGTCTCAGAAGGTCCGTAAAAAAATATGGGACTCGGGCATATGCCCGGAGTCGAAATCCGAGGTCTAAAACCTTAGAAAAAGAATTTTTCTGTTAAATTATTTTTCTGAAATTATTAAGGAAAATGGAAATGAAAATTGATTAAAAGACTATGGTATCGGGCTCGTATTTTGTTTCCGACGCCGGGTACAAGTCTTATATATTGTTTAAGCGCTCCCTATAAAGTTTGGTCGAAATCGGACGTCGTTTGATGTGTTTCGGACCTAAATGTCTAAAGTTGGAAGTTTATGAATTTTGAAAGGAGAATCATGAGTTTTGAGGCTTGATTCTATGTAAATGATGTTATTTTAGCGATTTGATCGCGCGAGCAAGTTCGTATGATATTTTTGAGTCAGTGTGCATATTTGGTTTGGAGCCCCGAGGGCTCGGGAGTGTTTCGGAGGTGTGTCGGGGTGGTTTTTCACTTAAAAACATAGCACGTTTTTCCTTCAGCTGTTGCAGGCCAGGTTGTTCTTCGCGTTCGCGGTAGCCCTTACGCGATCGCGATGCTGGCCTGGTCCCCTTCTACGCGTTCGCGAACCTATTCCCGCATTCGCGTAACTTCAGTTCCGCCTTCTTCGCATTCGCATTAGAGTCCACGCGTTCGCATAGACCAAGTTTTGGACCCCCAGCCTTTTCCTCTTCGCGTTCGCATCCTCTTTCACGCGAACGCGATGCTTACCCGCCTTCCTTCATTACTAATGCGACAGGTGTGTCACGAACGCGATGACCATTTTTGCCCAGCAAATTTTTAAGTTAAAAACAGAACTAGTGATGGGATTTTCATAATTTTACATGAAACCCTTTCTTCTCCAAGCACTTAGGCGTCCATAGAAGCTCCCATTCGTCAAAACTTCTTGGGTAAGCATTGTTCCACTT
>MU737193.1:51185-78431 GCA_026770625.1 Nicotiana glauca | reverse complement strand
ATGTCCCCTCCCAGCTTTACTTTGTATTATTTTATTACTGTTTTCTTGCACTTGTATATTATATTTGCACAGGTTTATTGTAGTAGGTCCTGTCTAGCTTCGTCACTACTTCGCCGGGGTTAGGCCAGGCACTTACCAGCACATGGGGTCGGTTGTGCTGATGCTACACTTCTGTGCCTTTTTGTGCACAGATCAGGAGGCAGCTTACGGACCGCCGCACCAGTTCTAGACCGGGAGCCGACCTTCAGTCCAGAGACTCTCAGGTAGCTTAGCTGACGTCCGCAGGCTCGGAGTCTCATCTATGATATGCCAGTTTGTTTATTTGCATCGAGACATACTCTTTTGTATTTTCTTTCAGACTGATATTTTTAGTATTCCTTAGTAGTCCGTGAGTAGTGACACCAGATACTGGGTAGAGGTGTATTTTGAAACTTCCGTATTTTTATATCGTTTTGTTAAGACTAAAGTCTTCCGCACTTATTTAATTATTGTTAGAATAATATGTTGTTGTGGGTGAAAAAGAAATGTTGTATTGTTTGGCTGGCCTAACTATGTTAGTAGGCGCCATCACGACGCTCGATGGTGGGATAAATCTGGGTCGTGACATGAATAATCTATACCAGTATTTTGCTGGCCAAAAAAAAGAAGCAAACTCAGTGTTAATAGAAAACATAGAGAATACGAAGTAAAAGCAAAAAAGAAAAATCTAAACAAAAAGTAACCAAAACAAAAGCAAAAGGGAACTGTGAAAAAATTAAAAATAAAAAAACATACAACAAAACTAAAATTACTATCATGAAAGAGAAACTTACTTAATAAAAAGATCAATGTTGTATAACAATATTTTTACACCCAATATACAATATTATACAACATTATACTCTCATTATAATTTTGTATAATATTGTATAATGATGTAGAATGGTGTATACAAAATTGGATTTCATCTTGACCTTCCTTCTTCAACTAGTATGGTTCCCAAAACCAATGTTAATCAAACACAGTTAACCCAACACTCAAGATCCTTATCATTACAAGCTTTTACAATAATTTTTAACTTAACCCCATCACTTTAGAGTTAGATTTTCCAAATCTGAGTTGAACTTGGATCTCCAAAGCTCTTTCAATGGAGTTTAGAATATGGGTGCAACAAAACTTCAATTTTAAATTTGGACACACATAAATCGAGATTCAAATATTTGAGATTTATTAAATTTTATGAAGATTAAGCAACTTAGTAGAGAAAATACTTTAAATCAAGTTTGAGTTCTATAAATATTCATATCTGTGTGAGTGAGAGAAGAGAAAGAAAGGAGAAAGCAAAGAGAGACGGGTTGAGAGTATAGAGTATGCTGGAGAAAATAAAAATAAAGAAACCCTAAAAATGTGCTTGTAATAGTGGCTAAAGGCTGAAAAATTTCTTTCAGATTATGTACAACCTGGGCTAAACTAGGTAAGGACTTCAAACGTGGGACATTTTCGGTTGGGCTGTTAGGCCAAGTGACAAGGGCGGTAATTATCCCTAAAAAACAAACAAACTTAGTGATTAAGATCTGAATAATTAAGATTCAAACTTTAAAAACAAACGCACTTAATGTTTGATATCTGAATGATTAAGATTCAGACTTTCATTAAGTGCAAACAAATGAGGCCTTAATAGTCTCCCCTCTGATCTATCTATTTACAATCAATCTTACAAAACTAGACGAAAATTATTCAAACTTTCTAAAAACTTCTTCCACTTGATCTTTTTTTGTGCTCTAATATGTAGTTGGAGTACTATGTCTCGAATTGGGTGAAGTGCAGTAATAGCCACTTTTAAGTCTGCTATTTAAAATATATCCACAATTTACAATGTATTTAAAGATTAGCTTATTCATCCAAACTTCAGGACAAAGTATCCTGAATGTGGAAATTCGCGACTTAGTGTCCTCAATTTAGAAATTCATGACTTAGTGTCCTGAATTTTGAGATGCTAATTTGAAATTCAGGACACTTGACACTTAAGTGTCCTGAATTTCTAAAATACTAATTTGAAATTCAAGACACTTAGGTGTCCTGAATTTCTGAAATACTAATTTCAAATTCAGGACATAAGATTTGAATTTCAAGACACAATTATCAAACTCTAGGACACGATGTACTGAAGTTTGAATTTGAGTTTTAAACTCTAGGACGTCATGTCCTTGAGTTTGAGCGAAATTGGCTAATCTTTAAATATATTTTAAATTGTGGATATATTTAAACAACATGCTTAAAAATGGCTACCTGGTGTCATTTCCACTATGGAATCCTCGTAATACTTTCTGTCCTTTGCCCTGAAATCTAAACATGTTCCTTTCCGTCCAAGTGTGATAAACTAGTGCAAAAAGAAATGCCAGTATGCTTGCAACTGTTAATCCTTTTTTAGAGCCATTCCACTTCATGAGTCCAGCCTCCAATCTACAATTTGGTGCCTCTCTCCGTCCAATGTAACAATGTATCCCAGACAGTCCTAGAGTAGTCACAGTCAACAAAGAGATGAGACATTGTTTCCTATGTATTCATTCTGCATTATACACATTCACTTGGCGCAGAGATGCTTCATTCCTGAGATGTATATTCTCTCGCCCCTGTTGGGATATACTATTAATCATGCGGTTTAGACATAGTATTATATTTTATTTTTTATGGAACAATTATTTATTTAATTTATTCAATTCAATAAAGTACTATTTTAAATAGATCATTTGTTATATGTGTGTCCTTTTAATTATGTAATAGACAATTTAGTGTATGGAGTCTTAGCTCATGCACATAAGATTAAATTGTTGGTTCTCATAATTAATAAACTATGTTCACAATCAAAGATATTGTTAGACAAAATATCTTGATGATTGTAGCACAAGATTATAGTATAATTTATCTTGATTGTGGGAGTAGTTTTACTCCAACTTCTTGTGCTAGTATACTCAGTGTATATTGAACGGACCAAGTAGAGAAAAGATATTTTTATACTGAATATATAAAATATTTTTTTTAATTCATTAAATGAGCTTATATTCCTAATCTTGATATAATTATTATGATCAATGTAATTTATTTATTGTTTTGATTTATCAAAAGGTTCGACTCTATTTAGAGTTAGTGTATGCCTAATAGATTGGACAATAACGAATAACATTTTTGAATAATAATTAGCTGATAGAATCCATGATTCGTTTTATTAGTTTGATAATACCCCTTTATGTAAGCTTATAAGTTTTCATGTGAAAACCTGGCCGGTGAATTTTATATCCGTCACATGAAATGTTTTAAGTAGAATTATAAAGGATTTAATTAGTTGATTAAATTAAATTTTCAGTGATTTAATTTAATTAACTGGTATTTGAGATCTTAACATGGGGAGTTAAAATAAGTGTTAATAAATTTTCGAAATTCATATTGTAGAGTTTAATTGCAGTTTTTAGTGAAATAAATTGCAATTTATTATAATAAGAATTAATTCATGCTAATTTCAAATTAATACTATAATTGGTAGACTCTTATTATTTCTGTGGTCCCTGCTACATCTAGTAAAAACCTGGACAAGATTTGGGTAAAAAGTGACTTGGGAGAAAAATCATCTAATAGAGTTGGAGTAGGATTCTACTTGGAGAAGGAGAATCCTACACGTTTTTGGAGGAAGATTTTCGTCCAAAAATATGTCTATTAAAGGAAGACTAGTTTCACATAATAACTTACTTTTTCAGTTGTATTGTTCTTGCCCGTCCAATAGCAAAATCGTTCAAGGTTTTACTAGGAAAATAGCAGAAGACTGCAGCCCTGGATTCTTGCTGCTTGGAAGATTTGTGAAACTACTTCAAGAGGTTAGTACTTCTAATCTCGTTATTGTTGCGTTGTCTAGTTCACATGTATTTGATACCTATATTGTATGTTTGCTTCGGTTGCACATGTTCCTTCATTTGGTATCAGATGTCGTCTTACATCTAACTAGATAATGTAATACATCATGCATAGAGTAATATTAAAACGTGTTATTTATTGTTACATGTTTGAGATGATTATTCTATGTTAAAAACGTGATTGTATTTACTGTTCAAGTTACGTTTTTTTTTGCCGCTGAATAGCAAATTTTTTGATAAAAACGTGGCTGAGTTTTTGAATGCTATTAATGCTGTAATTATGAGTTAATATACATATGCATAAATAGTGAATTAATACCATTAATCTATTTTAGTTGCGTTTTGTCCATCATCACAGTGTTACATTAATAAAAACTTGACTATTTTGTATGATATTGGTTCTGTAATTTTGGATTAATATACAGAATTATTAAAAGTACCATTTTTGACTAATGAAAACATATTGTTTTACAATTCTGTCTAAACACATTTTTATTAAATAAATAAAATTATTTTGAGTTCTGAAATCATGTATTAACAAACATCAGTATATTATGTGATTTGAACAAGTCAAAATAATTAAAAACCCTCAAAACACCAAAAACAGAATTCTAGCACGCGACAAATTCTAAAATTTTGTTAAACTCCAATTGACCTCAAATTTGGTAGGTTCATCGGAAACGACCCAACTTAAAAAACTCATAAGCTTTTCTAATGATATACGTTGTTTTTTGGGCATTCGGGGTCGTTTAGATGGAGTTTTGGCCTTTTTTTTATTTTCGAGAATTTTTTTTAACAAAAAAATATTAATAGAAATCTGTGATGGTAGGGTTCAATTCCCATTGTTTCCAATCATATTTTACAGTAATATAATAAATTTATACGTTGACGTAGGTCTTCTTCCACATCGGATAAATTCATTATAGATAATTACTGTAGTTTTGCCTCTAGTTATTTCATTACTTGTATTAACTCTCCAACTGAGTTACCTGTTGATTGAATGAAACTAGAGCTTATAAAAGTGATATTTACCTATCTTAAATTAACACTTTACTCTCCATCTGAGTTGGTCCTGTTTAAATTTATGGGGTTAACATCTTACATCACTCATATATTTTGCATGAATAATTAAGTTTCCTTAACGAATCTAACTGTTCAATGAGCATGGTTACATGTGAAATGTGTTGTTTTGAATTTAATCATTCTAAATACATAACTAATGATCTATTTAATGTGATTGTCTCTCAGATTAACCATGTCTTCATTCAACCCACTTACCTCAATTTGAACCAAAACAAGTTAGAAGGACCGAATTATGTTGACTGGAAAAGGAACCTTGATATTGTCCTAACTGCTGAAGGTTACAAATTTGTAATCACTGAGGAATGCCCAGAAAAGCCTAAAATGTTACTGATGATCAGGTTAAGGCCTATGACGAATGGGTTAAGGCTGATGAGATGGTGCGATGTTACATTCTTGCCTCTATGGCGAATGTTTTGCAACATCAACATCAGTCTATGGGGTCTGCTTATGATATGATCGAAAGTCTAAAAGAGATGCTCGGTAAGAAAAATCGTGCAGCTAAGCAGACAGCCATGAAAGCCCGTTTGAACACCAAGATGGCTGAAGGATCATCGGTCAGGGACCATGTTATGAAGATGATGAGTCTTCTGAATGACTAGAGGTCCTTGGAGCTGTGATTGATAGGGAGTCTCAAGTTGAGATGGTCCTGCAGACTCTTCCTGACAGTTTTCAACAGTTTCGCTTGAACTATAATATGAACAAAATAGATTTGTCACTAGAAAAATTGTTGAATGAGTTGCAAGCGGCAGAATCTATTATCAAACAACAAGCTCCAGTTGTGGCACTCAATGTTGAGAAAGCTTCGGTTTCTAAGTCGAAAGGAAATAAGAAAAAGAAGAAGGCTCAAAAGGTTCTGGCACCTGGTGGTGCGGCTGGTGTGAAAAATCCCAAAGGCAAGTGCTATCATTGCAAGCAACCCGGGCATCACAAGAAGCAATGCCCTGCCTATCTGGCAAAGTTGAATAAGCAAGGTAATTCAAATTTAAATGTCAATGAAACTTGTTTAGCGGCTGTTTCAACCATATTTTGGTGTGTAGATTCGGGAGCCACTAATCACAACTGCACTACTTTGCAGGGATTTCAGGAAACGCGACGGCTAAGTGAGAATGAAGTTTGCGTTTTTCAAGTCAATGGCGAGCCAACACCAGCTTTAGCTTTAGGAGATATTAGAGTTTCGTTTATTAGTGATAGAGTTTTAGTATTAAAAGATGTTCTCTATGTAACTTTTATTAGAAGGAATTTGATTTCGGTTTCGAAAATAATGGATGCTGGTTATAATATTTATTTTGCTAATAACTCTATTGTTATTAAGTTTAATAAACGTTTTATCTACACTGCTGCTAGAGTACATGACCTTTTTATTCTTGATATGTCTCCTCATGTGCTACAACAACCAAAAGAGCTAAATAACATTAATCTACCACATAAAAGAAAGCGTATTTATGAATTGAGTCAAACTTATTTATGGCACTTACGTCCAGGCCATATAAATCTAAATAGGATTTCGAGATTGGTTTCTGATGGACCTTTGAGTACATTGAAAGTGGAGTCACTACCAACATGCGAATCCTGTTTAGAAGGCAAAATAACCAAGAGGCATTTTCCCTCAAAAGGAAATAGGGCCAGTGATAAGCTAGAATTAATTCACTCTGATTTGTGTGGTCCTATGAATATACAAGCAAGAGATGGTTTTGAGTATTTTGTGACTTTCACAGATGATTACTCAAACTACGAATATATTTATCTGTTGCGACGTAAGTCTGAATGCTTTGAGAAATTCAAAGAATTTAAGATGGAAATAGAGAAACGACATGATAAATATATCAAAACATTGCTATCTGATCATGGTGGTGAATACCTTTCTGCGGAATTCATAAAATACTTATCAGATAATGGAATTACATCTCAATTATCTTCCCCAGTAACACCACAACAAAATGGTGTGGTAGAAAGAAGAAATAGGACCCTTATGGAAATGGTTAGATCAATGTTAAGTTATTCTGATTGGCCTCCTTCCTTTTGGGGATATGCTTTAGAAACAACAAACTACATTCTAAATTTGGTTCCTTCAAAGTCAATATCTTCAAATCCAGTAGAATTGTGGACTGGGCGCAAGCCGAGTTTATGGCATATTCGGGTTTGGGGTTGTCTAGCACATGTGCTGAAGGGGAAAACGGATAAATTGGAATCAATGACAGAAGTATGCATTTTCGTTGGATATCCAAAAGTAACTAAAGGCGGTTTGTTTTATTGTCCCAAAGAAAAGAAGGTAATATTACGACAAATGCCAGATTTTTGGAAGAGGACTATCTAACGAACCATATTTCTAGAAGTAAACTAGTTTTACAGGAATTAAATAATGGAGTAACTAAAGACTCATCTCTAGAACGTATCCCGGAAGCCAGTATTGACATACCACTGCATTATCGTAGTAGGAGAAATGTCAATAGGCAGCAGATTGCACAAGAGCAATTATCTGATATCTCACTACCCCAAAGTAGTGGGAGTATGTTGAGCAACCTCAGATTGTTGAGAAACCTCATATTGTTGAACAACCTAAAATTGTTATGCAACCTGCACTCCAGGAAGAAGTTAATGATATCCCAACACCACAAGGTGTGGAGGATGACATTGAGGCTTCAATTCCAGGAAATGATGATGTGATTCAACAACAAAATCAGCCTCCACTTGTAGTGACTAGTCGTAGTGGGAGAATTATTAGAAAACCTCTCTGGTTTGTGCTCTTGGGAGAATCTTATGATAGAATACCTGAAGAGCCTAATACAGAACCTATTAATTACGACGAATCACTACATGATGCAGATGCTGATAAATGGGTTAATGCTATGAAATCTAAAATGGAGTCCATGTACTACAATCAAGTCTGGAATCTTGTAGAACCACATACTGGAGTCAAAACCATAGGTTGTAGATGGATCTATAAGAAAAATAGAGGAGTGGATGGAAAAGTGCAAACTTTAAATCTAGGCTTGTTGCAAAAGGGTTTACTCAAAAACAAGGGATCGATTATGAGAAAACGTATTTGCCGGTAGACATGCTTAAATCCATTAGGATTCTCGTATCCATTGTTGCTCATTACGATTATGAGATCTAGCAAATAAATGTCAAGACCGCTTTTCTAAATGGAAGTCTTGATGAGTGCATCTATATGGCACAACCAGTTGGTTTCATAAAAATTGGCAATGAGCACATGTTGTGTAAATTAAAGAAATCCATTTATGGATTGAAACAAGCTTCTAGGGCATGGAACACTTGTTTTGACACGTCGATTAAGACCTTCGGTTTTGATCAATGTGAAAATGAGTTTTGTGTCTATAAGAAGTAGAATGGAGATAAAGTTACATTTTTGGTTTTGTACGTAGATGATATTTTTCTCATAGGAAATAATGTGAGCATGTTGAATTCAGTAAAGGAATGGTTGTCCTCATGTTTCGATATGAAAGACTTGGGACAGGAAGCACATATCCTTGGGATCAAGCTTTTGCGAGATCGCAAGCAAAGGATATTAGGCTTGTCTCAAGTACTTTATATTGATAATATTCTCACCAGGTTTAGCATGCAAGATTCCAAGAAAGGGTTTCTCCCCTTTAGAGATGGAATATCTCTGTCAAAAGATCAGTCCCCAAAAACGACTGATGAGATAGAAAAGATGAAGGCGGTCCCTTATGCTTCTGCTGTAGGGAGTCTTATGTATGCTATGTTATGCTATGTACTAGACCTGATATCTGCTTTGTTGTTGGCATGGTTAGTAGATTTCAGTCTAACCCTGATCGAGAACACTGGACTGATGTTAAGCATATAATCAAGTACTTGAAAAGGAATAGGGATTGTATGTTGATGTATCACTCAGGTGATTTTGCACCCATTGGCTATACTGATTCAGATTTCCAATCAGATAGAGACTCTAGAAAATCTACCTCAGGATATGTTTTTACCTTAGGAGGTGGAGCCATAAGTTGGAGGACCATCAAGCAATCATGTGTTGCTGATTCTACCATGGAAGCCGAATATGCGGCTGCATCTGAGGCAACTAAAGAGGTTGTTTGGCTAAGGAACTTTCTGAAAGAGCTTAATGTGGTTCCTTCGGTTCAAGCACCAATTGTACTTTATTGTGACAATAGTGGTGCAGTTGCAAACTCGAAGGAACCAAGAAGCCATAAAAGGAGTACGCATATTGAGCGTAAATATCACTTAATTCGGGACATAACTCAGAGAGGTGATGCAAGAGTGTTAAAGATTGCGTCAGAGGAAAATTTGGCAGACTCGTTTACAAAGAGCTTGACACAGAAGATTTTTGACAAGCATGTAGAAGGAAAGGGTGTTAGAGTAGTAGACGCATGGTTATGAGTCTAAGTGGGAGATTGTTGGGATATACTATTAACCATGCGGTTTAGACATAGTATTATATTTTATTCTTTATGGAATAATTATTTATTTAATTTATTCAATTCAATAAAGTACTATTTTAAATAGATCATTTGTTACATGTTTGTCCTTTTAATTATGTAGTAGACAATTTAGTGTATGGAGTCTTAGCTCATGCACAAAAAATTAAATTGTTGGTTCTCATAATTAATAAACTATGTTCACAATCAATAATATTGTTGGATAAAATATCTTGATGATTGTACCACAAAATTATAGTATAATTTATCTTGATTATGGGAGTAGTTTTACTCCAACTTCTTGTGCTAGTATACTGAGTGTATATTGAACGGACCAAGTAGAGAAAAGATATTTTTGCACTGAATATAGAAAATATTTTCTCTAATTCATTAAATGAGCTTATACTCCTAATCTTGATATAATTATTATGATCAATATAATTTGTTTATTGTTTTGATTTATCAAAAGGTACGACTCTATTTAGAGTTAGTGTATGCCTAATAGATTGGAAAATAACGAATAACATTTGTGAATAATAATTAGTTGATGGAATCCATGACTCGTTTTATTAGTTTGATGATACCCCTTTATGTAAACTTATAAGTTTTCATGTGAAAACCCGGCCGGTGAATTTTGTATTTGTCACATAAAATGTTTTAAGAAGAATTGTAAAGGATTTAATTAGTTGATTAAATTAAATTTTTAGTGATTTAATTTAATTAAATGGTATTTGAGATCTTAACATGGGGAGTTAAAATAAGTGTTAATAAATTTTCGAAATTCATATTGAGGAGTTCAATTGCAGTTTTTAGTGGAATAAATTGTAATTTATTATAGTAAGAATTAATTCATGCTAATTTCGAATTAATACTGTAATTAGTAGCCTCTTATTATTTCTATGGTCCCTGCTATACCTAGTAAAAACCTGGACAAGACTTGGGTAAAAAGTGACTTGGGAGAAAGTCATCTAATAGAGTTGGAGTAGGATTCTACTCGGAGAAGGAGAATCCTACACGTTTTTAGAGGAAGATTTTCATCCAAAAATATGTCTATTAAAGGAAGACTAGTTTCACCTAATAGCTTACCTTTTCAGTTGTATTTTTCTTGCCCACCCAATAGCAAAATCGTCCAAGGTTTTACTAGGCAAATAGCAGAAAACTACAGCCCTGGATTCTTACTGCTTGGAAGATTTGTGCAACTACTTCAAAAGGTTAGTGCTTCTAATCTCGTTATTATTGCGTTGTCTAGTTCAAATGTATTTGATGCCTAGATTGTATGTTTGCTTCCGATGCGCTTATTCCATCGGCCCCAACCCCTTGTAATATTTGCTAAGGTCATTCTCTAGTATCAAACACCTTCCTTAGAAACCAACATGATTGTCTAGGACCGGGCATTCACTTGGAATGTTAGATTGAGTTATTTAATCTACGTAGCATCAGTAAGGAGGAAGTGAAAGGCATGCAACTTCTCTTTCAAATTGTTTAAAATAATAGATTGGAGTTGCTCAAACTGTCTTCTATATACTTGATCATTTTACTACAAATAAAGGTCATATAAGTAAGTTTTAAAAATTATTTAAATCATTCTTAAATTTATAGAATGAAAAAAGTAGAGGATTGCTTTGCTCATCTGTTGCTAGGGGCTATGTGTTATCAGACCGATTTATGTTTTTTCCACTGACGTGCGTCAAGAAGACCAAATCGAGTCTCTTTGTTGCGAGAGGCTATTTATCTATATCTTTTGCATGTTGTTTGGAAGGTTGTTACTTCTTATATTGTATTGTATTGTTACTTTATATATAATATTTGTTTGATTGTTATCTAGATTTTATTATATCATAACGTAAAAGTAATATGATCACGCCCAACTATGCCTTATAAAAAGGACTAAGCGGACATTGCAAATATAATCTGATTATTTAGCCTAGAGTCGAACCCACAAGGAATTAACATATCAATTACTCTCGTTAGACTTGCGAAATTCTACGTAATCAACTTCCCAAACTTTCTGAATAACAATTGAGGATGTTTCTACTAAGACTGAATGTAATTACTCAAATAAAAACTAACTATGATTAAGGTGTAAACAATTAAGAGAAAGATCTAAGGTTATGATTTCTCCTATTGATGAAATCCCTTCCGGTTATGTTTCACATAGAATTGCCTAATCATCTCTATCAATCATGAGCACTCTTATTACAGTAAATCTCTCCCGAGTAATCACGACAATTTACTAGACGTACTCTCCCGAGTTACGCTAGCTGGCTTTGTTTATTATTACTCACTTTAGAATGCACCCAAGGCTTCGTTATCCCTAATCCCGCCTTTAAACCCTTAGTTATTGATCCCTCATATACTTTGGGAGTGGTGTTGTTCAACAGTTACCTAAATATGCACTCTCTCCCGAGTTATGCACTCTAAATAGGCACAGCTAATTGAGGATCCTATCAATTAACTATAATAAGAACGTAGTTGAACAAATAGAGATTAAACCAGGTAAACTATACTAACATAACAAGAAGTTCATTCTTCAATAGGTTCCATCAAAATCCTAAACTAAATATTTAGCTACTCATACTAGTGTTCATCATAAAAATAATCAAATTCATCACAATTGGTAAAACACAAAAGGAAGAAAGGAAGAACTCGATGCTGAATTATCCTCCTTGCCTCTTGACTCTCTTTGCCTTGAACTAAGTTATGAAAACCTTGATAATCTTCCCTTGGGCGAGTTGGACCTTCTATAGGTTAAGTGGATTTATCCTCGAACTTCTAAGTTTACCTTTATACTTTATTTTTCCGGAACTGGGCTAGCGCGGTCGCGCTAATGACCGTGCATATGGCCTATCATTCTGCCTCAAACTCTTGGGCTAGCGCGGTCGCGCGCTAGTCCGGGTCATCATTTCAGCCTTTTTTCTCTCTTCTTCCCACGTTCTCAGCTCCGAGGGGCTTCCCTTTAGCTCCAATTACAGATCTCAATCCTCATACACACAACTCGCTCCTGCAAATCATGAAATTCACAATTAGAGCCAATTTATCATCATTTAACTATCCTATAACTCTGAAACATAGTCAAGCTGGGGCATAAACAGTCGCCAAATTACATAAATCTAGCATATTATCAACATCCCATACTTAAATCATTGCTAGTCCTCGAGCAACCCACCATACTCTATAGAGGTTCCTTCACTAAGCATTTTTCCCTAACGTATCACACCAAGAACAAATCACCAATGTTACGCCTAGTAGTGAACAATCTTTGCCTCAAAAGTTGACTCTGACGTGCCGTGCAATATTCATACTTACTCAAATTAACCTATACATAGGTCAAGACTTGCCTTTCCTTTATGAATCATATGCCCTCACATCACACAAGAGAGTAGTTTCACAAATATTAACTTTAAGAACAATTAGGAATGTAGATAAACAAAATTCGCTCACTCTCACAAAGAAGATTCACATGCCACAAAGACGCACCATAGGCTTACTCATAGTGTACTACTCTACTAATCGAGCTCACTCAGTCTAAGATCAATTAGGACTTCACTTGGTTGTAATGTAGGCTAAGGGATGGGTATGATATATTTAGATATAGTGGCTAACCTCCCTAAGAACTTTTAATACAATCACATTGACCTTCAAAGCCATACTTATGTCAACCAGACATTCCACTCCATTTTTTTTATAACATCTCACTCCATTAGGTGCAATTGTAACAAACCACCACTTATCGACTGCTACATTTGCTAAAAAAGAACTCCTCTTCTTTTTTTTGATTCTTTTTCTTTTAAGTGGTGCTTATTCTTTTAATTTTTCAAACACTGTACCTTTCCTCTATTTCATCGGTTCCACTCAAAAACAAAACCATCACCCTACACTTTTTCTTTTGCATAATTTCAATACCATTCAAGTGCTTATGGGAGGTAAAGGGGTTCAAACAGATGTCCAGTCAAACAATTGGGTAAGATTTGCAATGTGGTTGCCAAAGAAATAGGCTTATAGGCTCAACGGGGTTGACTACGATGTATTACATTTAGGTGGGTCTACTTTATATGTCTGGCTCAACAAAGAAATGCATATATCACTTCTAATACTGAATGAAACTACTATTTTGCATTGCAAACACACGGGGCAAGTTCTAGGCATCGAATGTAAAGCATAGAATATAGTACAACTCACACACACATGGCACATGACTCACTCCACATTGACTTATCAAGACACTCTCGTTTGAGTATTCAAGTCAGTGACAAACATAACATTTAAGGCACTTTAGCAAGAATCAACCACTGAGACTAAGCGTTACACTCTAGTATCTATTGTGTTCGGGTGTATCAATGCCAAGGGTTTCTCTTTCTATTTCAGCTCGTAGCCCATAAATACTAACTAAAAACTAACAAAAAATAAAACAAACAAAAACTACCTACACCCGGTTCAAGCTAAACCCCTGGAAAAGAACCGTGGCCCAAAGAAAAACCAAGGGGGAGTTACCACACTACCTATAAATAAAAAAATCTTTTTGGTCTTTTCTCTAGACTTACTTCCCTCAAGAAATTGTCTAAAGGATCCGTCATCAGGAAGAGTCCTTATATTCCCCTTTTTTTCTTTTTTCTTTTTTCTTTTTTCTTTTTTTTTACGTCGACTTAGACCCTCAAGAACCCCGTCGAACATGATCCGTCATCGGGACAAGTGAACTTACCTAATGTACTAGTACACAAAAACACCAAAAACAATAAAAAAAAACCAAGAAACATCAAACACTCAAATTGTTACATATACACTCAAATTGTTACATATACATATATACATTGAAGTAACCCTACCCTACACTTAAAATGAAGTCGTGTCCCCATGGCATACAAAATAAAGAACATTGAGGTAAAAGAACTTTCCTGAAAGATCACTTTTGATCAGAGACCGTGTCTAGGTTCAAATTGCAAGCACGACCCAAAGCTCTCAACCATCCCAAAATTTTCTTCTCCAATTTCGCCTGTCGGTCAGCCACCGCATCAACACGGGTACCCAAGTCAGTGACTGAGGTGCGCAACCCAGCCACCTCCTGCTCCAAAGCTATGAATCGAGAAACTCGAGCAACTCCAGAAGATGTTGCAGTCCCAAATGGTGCTGCAGCTGCAACAATTTGCTCATGGGCCTGTGGCTCGGCCCCTACATCCTCCTACTCAGTCTCCGCCTCCTTAGAGTCATCAGAATCGCCACTGGCATCACCACTTGCTACCACCGGCTCCTTACCAGTGATGACCTTGTCAGCCTGGAACTTGTGGTCTCTTGGCACTCTCCTATCAACATCCAGATTTTACGGCACCCTAGCTGCTCGGCAAAGTTTAGTAACCAATAAAGGAAAAAAAAACCATACCTTTTTATTGGACAGCGGGTGAACATCTCCTCATGAATCACTTTGGCCACGTCAAAGTTTTGACCATTGATGAAGCAGCAAATTAGAGTCGCTCAAGGGCCATTCACCTCCGTAGTGTTGGAGGACGGGATCAGACGGTCGTTGATAATATACAGCCAACACTTTCCTTCAAAGGTTAGTGCCGAGGAATGAAACTTCCTACCATACTTCATCCAGATAATCTCTTTTTCGGGCATGCAAATTGTTTCAAAGAACCTCGCCCCCAACGTGTGTGATCGGCCATACCTTCATAATAGTCATCATAAGGATCCACATGAGGGGGCAGCTAATACATCATCTGTATAGCCTCAACAAAGGCATTTACCGATTTTCTACGCACAGTGACTATACCATTGGCATGCTTCTTCACATTGGCGTAAAACTCTCGAACAACCATCACATTGGCATAAAACTCGAACAACCATCATATTGCCCTCACCTGGCTCGTCAATGAAAGTTTGTAACCCCGCCTCATCAGCTCAATATACATGTGAGGGCAACCCAGCTGGACCGATCATATATCAATTCCTGATGTTTTATACGTCAATACCACACAAGAGGGGGGTGATTTGTGTGGTACCCAATTTTTCGCTCTAGAAGAACCTGGTGCTTCTAGGTGTACTAACACTACTGTTTGCGGAATAATAAGTACATAAAATAAAGAACACAGAGATTTTTAAGTGGAAAACACCTGGCTCAAAAGGTTGAAAAAACCACGACCTACTACTAAGTAGGATTTTCCCAAACTTCCGCTAAAATCACTGAGCCAAAACAACATTTACAAAACTCTTTGTAAACCTAAGGATTAACTCTAATCCCATTGTAGCACACAACCTCAACTGTTGCGACAACCTCAAGTTAGCATATAACTTGAACACTCTAAGTACCTAATACAATTGCTTCTATAAAAGCTAAAAGGTACAACTTTATATCACCTACTACAATTGAACTAGAATAAAAGAAAGACACAATGAAATTGGTTCTTCTATCTCGTCCAAGTAGCTTCAGGAGTGCGCGCTCAAATCTCACATAAATTGCTTGCAAAATCGCCTTGCTCTTTTGCTCTTAATTTAGTTTAACTTTTGCGTTTGTGCAATCCCTGTAAAAGAAAACAATCATTGTCTTTTAACAGGTTAGTAATCAGAGTTTGATTGGAACTCAATTGCTGATCTTCCATCGAAGTTAAGTCCTTGAACAACTCAAACTCCAACACTATCTTTTATCCGGATTGTGTTCTCTTCACATAAGGAGACTTTCTCCCATTATCCAATATGCAGCCTTTTTTATCATATCAAGAGATATTGTTGCTTGATCAATGGTACTTATCTCCTTCACGTGCATCTCACATGTGTAGGTTGATCATGACTGTGCTTCACATGATGGACCTGGTCCATGACTGAGTTCATTTGTCATTATTCAAAACTTCACATGTTCTTGGGCCAACAAATTCCCTCTTTTTGATGATGACAAACTCTGTGCTTTTTACTGATCATAGGACCTGTAAGAACTCAGCTTAAACTTCAACATTAAACTTTAGAAAATTCACTTATCATCAAGGACCAGATTAATTAGGTTATAAATATCACTTATTTTAGAATATTGTGTAAAGCACAATATCTCTTCCCACTTTTGGCATCATTAAAAAGTTGCATACACAATGTGAATCCCAGATTTTTATGAGTACTCATGGCCACTGGGGCAACTGCAAGTGCAATCATGGTGCAATCATCAATAATCAACAAACATATTTAAACTATCAAGGTTAGAATAAACATAGAACAAGAGAAAACAATTGTTATCATTGATAGTGATATGTTTCCATTAACAGTCCACAAAAAGAAAGAAAAACATTCAAAACATGAGCGAAAAAATAGAAAAATCCCTAATCTGGGTCACTGGGGGTACTAGACAGGTTTAGGAGACAAGTGCTAGGAGTCCTAAGGCTTGGAGGAACTAGAGGTTGAGTTTGGAGAAGGTTTAGCATATTCTGAAGAATTCCATCATTCTTTTCCTTTTCTTTGGAAAGCTCAGTTCTAAGGACATCCCTCTCAGTTTCCAATTCAGCCACACGAGCCTTGAGCCTAGCAATTTTAGCATCCTTAGCTCCACATTCCTGAACAAAGGTCCTAACTTTACTGTTGATGGGTATCTTCAGAGATGAACCAGGTTCAACTGGAATGACATTGACTGGATAGTCACAAACCAGAAGAGTTTTGATGCCAAAATGTTACTTGCTTGAGGCCATTTTCCATTTCTTCAAAGGCACATTCAGCCTGTCTAGAACTGTGGTCAGTATGAAGCCATATGGAGTAGCATGAGCCTTGGATCCATTGATGACCTTGTCTAGAAATTTGACAATGAGGGCAGGCCAGTTGATTTGATTTCCTTTCTCAAGGAACTCCATAAGAACCAGGTCCATTTAGTTTGCAGTATGTCTTCTCTCTTGTCTGGGCAATAGGCACTTGTTGACAAACTCAAACACAACCTTGTGCTCAGGCCTCATCTCACTTTTTTGCACAGCCCTGGCTTCATTCACATCCTCTGAATCACAGTACCTCTTGGTTATTTTAAGGGCAATAGGGAGGGAGTCCAGGCATGGACACCTTTGCCTAGTGTAGTTATCAAACCCTTTAGAGGGTTTGTCCAGAATCTCTCCCAGTTTCTCAGCATCAAACTTCACTGGGACTCCCTTCACCAAACTACCGACAATCCCATCCTTAACAGCAACATTAGCCATGAACTCAATTAGCTCATTTCTGGCTAGTTTCCCATCCATCTGAAGGACCATGCCCTTCCAACCTTGAGCAGCGAAAAAGTTAACCAACCTCATCATCCCTGGTTCCACCAGGTCCTTTAACAATCTACCTTTTAAAATTTTTCTTCTGCCAAAGATGGCAAATTTGTCCTGTTCTTTCTCAGATTCATCTTCTTCTTCTTCTCCACTCCACTCTTCATCATCTGAAACTTTTGTTTGTTTAGCTTTCACTACAGGTCTTGTCCTCTTGGCTAGTAAGGGTTCAGCAGACACAGGTACAGAAGAAGACTTTGTGGAGGAAGTCTTGGGCTTTGTAGGTTTGGGTGTAGGAACCTCCACTGTTGTACCAATTTCTTGATGGACCAGTTCCATCTCCTCTTCCTGTAAGACCACTTTCCCTTTCCCTTCTCCATTTTCTTTTTCTTGCTTTCTTCTAAGGCCTTTTGTAAGTCAGTTTCACTTTATTTTACCCTGCTTCTTGTGGCTCTACCCCTAGGCACTGAAGAGGCAGTAGGTGTTAGGGATGAGGCTTTTCTTTTCTTGGATGGATTGGGAACATTTGGGGCTTTTGGTGTGGTAGCTTTGCGTTTCTTTGGGTCATAACTTGCTCCAACCCTTTTCAGTAGGTCAGCCAAGGTCTCCTCATTAGATAAAACAGGTTCATCTCTTTGTTTGCTTAGATAAATCAACCCTTCAGCTGCTTCCCCATAGCCACTTCCCCCTGACTTCATGCCACTCTCTTTTACCTTTTCTTGTGCAACCCCACATATAGCAAGAACATTTCTCTTCCCATTTCCCCTTTCTTCACCATTTTCACCCTCTCTCTTTTTTTCTTTCTTTTTACCTCCACTCCTACTCAACTCAGCCACTTTTACATCCCTAATGGGTCCAACCAGAACAAACCTTGTTTCTAAATTTTTAACCACATATGAACTTACCTTAGTAGGGGTTTCTTGAGTCTTTTCAATGTCAGAAGACCCATGTCCTTCAACTTCACTCACAGATTTAAAGGATTCAGACTCAGAACTGGAGTCAGAGTTTTGAGATGGGCTTTGTTTCACCTGGATAGCTTTCAATCTTTCATTTAAAACCTTCCTCAGAGCCCCATATGCTACTGTTTTTCGAGCAAGCATTTTCTGCCTTTGAAACCTAGGTTTTGGATATACATTGGGTGGAGTAGATGAGGATGAATTTGAGGGAGAAGATGGTGGAGGAGTGCCAGGATGATCTTGTGGGTTAGACATGTTTGTTCGTTTCTTGAGAGAATTTGGGAATTTTGTAGAATAGGGAAATTAGAATTGAAGAGGAATTTTTGACGGTTTTAGAATAATGAAGAAGGCTGGAGATGTGGTGTCTATTTAAAGAGAATTAGACACTAATTAAGTAACAACAGCTTTTTCACGAGTCAAATAGAAGTCTAAACCAATTGAAATTCTAGAATTTTAATGATTATTTGGCTTCCCTAGAAATTAGGGAAAAATCACGGTTTTAGAGTTCTAAATGGACGGAACTGGTTCAATGCTCAACGGATAGAATTTTCTAGGAATTTGACAAGTATAGGACTTATGCTCATGATTGAATCATTAATCTTTCTAATTGTTCAAAGTATACAAAACATACCCGAGTTTTCATATGAACCCATACTCATGAACCAGGTTCTTCATTTAGAATTCTCTTGAACATGCCTCAAATGCCATAATAGAGAAAAGTTAGTAAGAGATCATTAAGTCATACAAACACATGTCACAGGAGTATACTAATTAAAGTATAAAGCTGAGTAAGAATTAATCCAGATATTTACACAAGGTTAGAATTTCCAGCCAAATTTTTTTTTCATTTTTCCAATTCTTTTTTTCATTGTGCATTATGAGCTAGACCTATTAGGTGATCTTAGTCATCCCTAATTCCAACATATTCTTCTCAAAGTTTTCTCTACTCAGTATTTTAGTGAAGATGTCAGCTATTTGCTTATCAGTAGCATAGAATTCTATGGAGATCAATCCTTTCTCATAGCTATCTCTTAAGAAGTGGTGCCTAATATCTATGTGCTTAGTCCTCTTATGATGAACATGGTTGTTTGTCATACATATAGCACTAGTGTTATCACAGAATATAAGAATGCAACCAACTTCAATACCAATATCTACCAGCTTATGTTTGATCCATAGCAATTGATCACAACAAGAAGCAGCATCAACATATTCATTTTTAGCAATAGACAAGGCCACTGAATTTTGCTTTTTAGTAGCCCGTGACACAAGATATGAACCAAAGAAGTGTGCCATACTTGAGGTGCTCTTCTATCCACTAGAAAACCTGCATAATCAGTATCAGCATATCCTACTAGATTGAAATTGCTACCTTTGGGATACCAAAGACACAGATCAGTGGTGCCTTTCAAATATCTTAGTATCCTTTTGACAGCAGTCAGATAAGATGCTTTAGGATTATTCTGAAAGCGAGCACAAAGCCCTACACTGAAAACAATGTCAGGTCTGCTAGCAGTAAGATACAAGAGTGAACCAATCATACCCCTATTCAACTTTTGATCAACTGATGAACCATGTTCATCCACATCTAATTTAGTGGAAGTTGCAATGGGTGTGTCTATTTCTTTAGATTCTTCCATTTTAAACTTTTTTATTAGCTTCTTTGCATACTTCTGCTGATGGATCATGGTTCTATTTTGACTTTATTTGATCTGTAAGCCTAAGAGAAGTTAAGATCACCCATCATGCTCATTTCAAACTCACTCCCCATTAGTTTTGCAAAGTCCCTAGCTTATCAGTAGTGGCCCCAAAGATTATGTCATCAACATAAATTTGTACCACAAAGAGATCCTTACCTTTTTCCCTTAAGAATGAGGTACTTTCAATTTTACCTCTTTTGTAGCCATGTTCAAGCAGGAATTTGGACAGTCATTCATACCATGCTCTTGGGGCCTACTTGAGTCCATAGAGAGCCTTGTCTAGCTTGTACACATGCTCAGGACATTCCTTGCTCTCAAACCCTGGAGGTTGTTTCACAAACACTTCTTCTTTCATGTAGCCATTTGACATCCATCTAATGAAGAGTGAATTCCATGTGTGCTGCAAAGGCTATGAGAAGTCTGATTGCCTCTAGTCTTGAAACTGGAGCAAAAGACTCATCATAATTTATGCCCTCCTCTTGGCTGTAACCTTGGATGACCAGTCTTGCCTTGTTTCTTGTGATAGTTCCATCTTTATCAAGTTTGTTTCTAAAGGCCCATTTTGTACCAATAACTGATCTATCCTTGGGTCTTGGAACTAGATGCCAAACTTGACTTCTCTCAAATTGATTGAGTTCATCTTGCATTGAATTGACCCAATCTCCATCCTGCAATGCCTCAACAACATTTTTAGGTTCAATAAGAGGTAAAAAGGCATCAAAAGTACATAGATTCTTTAGTTGTGATCTAGTTTTTTCTCCAGATGTTGGATCAGTGATAACGTTCTCACTAGGATGAGAACTTTGATACTTGTGAGGTTTCACAACCAAATGGTTCCTACTATATGCTTCTCCCATGTTCTGTTGCTGAGGAACAGGGTCAAGAACAAGTTCTTTTAGGGGATTTATTTCAATTACTCTTTGATTGGTTCCCCCTGTCAGGTTGCCTTGAATAGAAGAACCTGTTCCATCTCTTGTTCCTTCTTTAGGTGACACTTTGATTTATGATGAGGCTTCAGTCAATCCTTTACCAATCCAATGGCTGCATCTTCATGTTCCTGTCTCTCCAAAAGAATGTTAGTTTCATCAAATATTACATACACACTTTCTTCTACACACAAAGTTATTTTATTGAACACTTTATATGCTTTGCTATATGAAGAATATCCCAAGAATACTCCCTCATCACTTCTGGGATCAAACTTACTTAGGGAGTCCTTTCCATTATTGTGCACAAAGCACTTACATCCAAATGCCCTAAGATGGGATATATTTGGTTTTCTCCCTTTAAGTAACTCATATGGAGTCTTCTCTACAAGAGGTCTAGTCATGCATCTATTGATAATGTAACATGCAGTGTTTACAGTCTCTGCCCAGAAGCTATGGGGCAGCTTACTGGAAAGAAGCATAGTCCTAGCCATGTCTTCAAGAGTACTGTTCTTTCTTTCAACTACTCTATTTTTTAGGAGTCCTAGGGGCAGAGAAATTATGATCTATACCATTTTTATCACAGAATTCTGTAAACTTAGCATTTTCAAATTCTATTCCATGATCAGACCTAATGGATGCAAGTTGATTTCCTAATTGTTTTTGGGTTTTTCTAACAAAGGTAGTAAACATGCCAAATTCTTCATCTTTAGATGCTAGAAATAGTACCCAGGTAAATCTAGAATAATTATCAACTAATACCATTACATATTTCTTACCACCTCTGCTCGTGGTTCTTGTTGGACCACATAGATTCATATGGACCAGCTCCAACGACTTAGTTATGCTTACCATTTTCTTGCTTTTGAAGGATGATCTTACTTGTTTCCCCCTTGCACAGGCCTTACAAACTTTGTCTTTCTTGAACTTATTGTTAGGTAACCCTATAACCAAGTCCTTGGAGACTAATTTGTTTAGTTGATTCAGGCTGGCATGGTCAAGTCTTTTGTGCCACAGGAGGGGATCATTATCCAGCACATTTAGGCAGGTTAGTTCATTTTCTAAGAGAGTAGACAAATCTACAATGTAAATGTTGTTAACTCTTTTTCCCTGCAAAAAAATCTTGTCAGTGGTAAGGTTAATCACAAAGTATTTAGTAGAGGTGAATGCTACAAGGTTACCTCTGTCACACAACTGTGACACACTTATTAGGCTATATTTCAAGCCATCTATCAGGTAGACATTCTCAATGGAGTCAGACTCTGTCTTACCTACCTTTCCAACCCCAATAATCTCACTTGTCTTCCATTTCTAAAGGAGACATTACCTCCCTTTCCTCAAGTGAAAGGAACTAGTTCTTGTTTCAAGTCATATATTTTGAGCAGCCACTATCCATGTACCATATTTGGCTACTTCCCTTCACTTGGTCCTGCAAAAAGAAATCAGGGGTTAGTCTTAGGAACCCAAACTAGTTTGGGTCCCTTTCTATACGCAAAGTGATAAATCAGATTTCTTCTAGCCCACCCAGGCAACTTATTTGTTTCTTGAACAAAAGCTTTATTCTTTTGACTAACCTTTTCTTTTGAATTGCATTCATTTTTGTAATGGTCGGTCTTGCCACAGTGTGTGCCGATTTTATTCTCAGGAAGAGTGAGGTACTTGCTTTTAGGATCCCACGTAGGTGCTTGAGCCCCATAACCAAGTCCTTTTTTGTTGCTATATGATGTTCTTGTAGCCAGGAGAGTGCATCAGAAGCCTTGTTCCATTTGCAAGTTCTGTCTAGTTCATGTTTTACCTTCCCTAGATCTTCCTTTAATACTCGTATTTGCTGATCCTTCCCGTATAGCTCATCCTTTATTTTTCCTAAGTTTTCTTCTAGAGTAAGATATGTATGATCAACTTTCTTCTTTCTTGTTCCTAGTTTTAGTTTTAAGTTCTCAGACCTAAGTTCTAGGATACTGGTGTCAAGTTCAAGAACCCGGTTCTTCAACTCAGTATTTTTATTTTCACTCTCATTAGCCCTAGACTCTAGATTTTTGCACTTGGATTTTAGGATCACACATTACCTAGAAAACTCTTCCTTCTCATTATTAATTATCTCAGACTCATCAATGAAGTCTAGCAATAGTTCAGACAACCTTTCTTTAGACGAGGAATTTAATCTTGTCTTTGAGATGAAGGACACTTACCTCTTGTTCATCATCTGAATCTCCAATGGCCATAAGTGCTTGTTCATCTCTAGTTTCATCTTCTGAGTCTTCATCTGATGTTTCTCCCCATGCAGCAACCATTGCCTTTGTTGATCCTTTGTTTTTTTTAGTTTAACCTGTTCCTTCTTCCTATTTCTTTATACAACCCTTTCCTTCTTCCACTCAATTTCCCATTGAGGACAGTTCTTGATCATGTGATTAGTCTTACCACATTTATAGCATCCCTCATTGGTCTGTTTCTCAGGAGCCTTAGGTTTATTGAAGGTTGTACTTCTTAAGGAATCCTTTCCTCTCATCAGGTACTTTTTGAAATCTTTAATGATCATGGCTACTTCATAATCCTCAGATCTGCACCTTCAGCTATTTTAAGAGCCAAGCCTCTTTCCTTTTTGGGTGCATCCATTTTTATGGTTTGCCTTCTCAGTTCATAGGTAGTGAGGTTTCCAATCAGTTCATCCAGCTTGAGGGTGGCAATGTTCTTTGATTCCTAAATGGCAGTGATTTTGCTTTCCCAAGTCACTGGTAAGACTCTTGTCAAAATTTTCTCAACCTTATCTTCTTCAAGTATAATTCTACCAAGAGATTTAAGTTCATTTGTTAGTGTTGTGAACCTTGTGTACATCTCCTATACAGATTCTCCTTCCTTCATACCGTAGTTCTCATATTGAGAATATAGTAGTGTTCCTCTTGATCTCTTTACTTGAGGAGTTCATTCATGAGCCACTTGTAAAGTGTCACATATTTCCTTTGTATTAGTATAGCTTTGAATCCTGCTATACTCATCTGGACCTAGTCCACACACAAGCCATTTCTTGGCCTTGGCATTCTTCTCCCATTTCTTCAAATCTTCAGCAGTGCAATCAGCTCTTATTTTTGGCACATCCACCCCTTCCTCATTCTTCTTTGTAGTTACCAAAGGACCATCAGTGACTATGTCCCAGAGTTCATAGTCCTCTCCTTTGACATGATCTCACATCATGTTCTTCCACCAGGAATAGTACTGACGATGGAAGAGTGAAGGCCTAGCAGTGGATTGCCCATCCCAGTTTCCAGGTGGTGCACTCATCTTGATCTTTCCCTAAGGTGTTAGCCTCTTCAAGGATAACCCGCTCTGATACCAATTGATGTTTTATACGTCAATACCATACAAGAGGGGGGTGATTTGTGTGGTACCTAATTTTTCGGCTCTAGAAGAACCTGGTTCTTCTAGGTGTACTAACACTACTATTTACAGAATAATAAGTACATAAAATAAAGAACACAAAGATTTTTATGTGAAAAATACCTGGCTCAAAAGGTGAAAAAAACCACGACCTACTACTCAGTAGGATTTTCCCAAACTTCCACTAAAATCACTGAGCCAAAACAGCATTTACAAAACTCTTTGTAAACCTAAGGATTAAATCTAATCCCGTTGTAGCATACAGCCTCAATTGTTGCGACAACTTCAAGTTAGAATATAACTTGAACACTTTAAGTACCTAATACAATTGCTTCTATGAAAGCTGAAAGGTACAACTTTAAATCACCTACTACAATTGAACTTCAATAAAAGAAAGACACAATAAGTAGCTTCAGGAGTGCACACTCAAATCTCACATAAATTGCTGGTAAAATCGCCTTGTGTTCTCTTCACATAAGGAGACTTTCTTCCCTTATCCAATATGCAACCTTTTCGATCAGATCAGGAGATATTGTTGCTTGATCAATGGGACTTATCTCTTTCACGTGCATCTTACATGTGTATGTTGATCATGAATGTGCTTCACATGATGGACCTGCTCCATGACTGAGTTCATTTGTCATTCTTCAAAACTTCACCTATCCTTGGGCCAACAATTCCCCTTTCCGGTATCGGCTTTTTAGGGGTTTTATCCGCAAAGCGATCCTGGGACTTGGAAGAGACAAACCTACTACTATCAAAGGGACGATCTGGGGCTGACCCATGTGCCCTGGATGAGCCAGCTTGGCTGTTAGAAAAGGCACCTGTGGCGCGGCATTTCCGAGATGGAGCCATAGTACCTATAAAACGGGAGATCATTAGCGCAGCCCAACACAAACTTGTGATGCAATTCGGTTACTCAGACTTCACACGTACACAATTACAGTTATTGAGGGATTTATACAGACACCTTGTAGGCATTCATTACTCACAACCCATTTCAAACATTTGACCACCCCAAAACCACCACAATGTTCCTAAAATCACAACTAATTCAAGTCTAACTCCACCAACCTTTCCACCCACATTTACTACAACATATGCTACAGATTTCAACGAAACAAATAAAAGAACAACAACTACATAAATAATAAAATAAAAAAATGAAAATCTGAAGAAAAAAAAAAGAAAAAAAGAGAAAAATGGTACTAAGAAAGCATACCTGTAGTGAGAGAATGTTATGAGAAGCGAAGAAGAGGAGGGCGGAGCGTGCTTGAGACTTGGAGAAAGTTGAAGAAGATGGAAGGTTTTTTTTTTAAGAAGAAAGGGGGTTTAGGGTGGGAAGTCGTTCTATTCTTCTTGAAGCGTTAGGGGGGATTTGGGATTGAAGATGGGGGAATTAGATAGGGGGCATTAGAAAGGAGGGAATTAGAATTTATAGAAAAAAATAAAATTAAAAAAAACTATTTTTTTGAGTTAAAGGAAAAATTTGCATCAGATGGGGCGGGAATAGTGCGGCCGCGCTAGTCCAGGCAGAACACTAGGCGATATGTGTGGCCACTAGCGCGTCCTGTAGCACGGTCACACTTGTAGCGCGTTCACATGCGCGTTCAGTAGCGTGTTCACGCTAGTATTTTAGAGCTGAGGCAGAACACTTGCCTATATGCGCGTCCACTAGCGTGGCCTGTAGCGCAGGCGCGCTTCTAGGCACAATATTTTTCATTTTTCACCAGTTCTTACCACTTTCAATGGCCTTATCACCTGCCCAAGGTCACCTGCATTGCTTAGTACTTCCCAAAACTCAAAATTAACAACTACTACTATCATTGGGTTGTCTCTCAACCAGCGCCTTAGTTAATGTCGTGGCAGGATGATTACAATACATCAATGGGTTGCCTCCCATGCAGTGCCTAATTTAACGTCGTGGCATGATGCAAACAAGCGCATTTAAGGCTCGCTCGACCTCTGAGGTTCCGTCAGGTGGATCTCTGACACTTCCTTTGGTTCATTCATGCCTATATATACCTTCAATCTCTGCCCATTGACTCTAAACGTGTGGGGGTCTTTCTCTGACGCAATCTCTACAGCCTCTGAAGGGAATACTTCGACCACTCGAAATGGACCAGACTATCGTGACTTGAACTTACCCGGGAATAGCCTTAATCTTGAGTTATAGAGAAATACCTTATCCCCGAGGTTGAAATGTCGCTCAACAATGTTTTGGTCGTGAAATCTCTTTATCATTTCCTTGTACAACCTTGTGCTCTCAAAAGCCAGATATCGGAACTCGTCAAGCCATGCAATTCCATGATTCTTGTTGTGCCCGCAGCCTCAATGTCTAGGTTCAGCTGTTTCAGTGCCAACCAAGCTTTATGTTCAAGTTCCACTAGCAAGTGGCAGCCTTCCCGAACACCAATTTATATGGTGACATACCTATTGGTGTTCTAAAAGCAATTCTATAAGCTCATAGTGCATCATCTAGCTTTTCTCCTAATTAGTTCTTGTGGCTCTTACTGTCTTGGTCAATACACTCTTTATCTCTCTATTAGACACTTCCACATGTCCACTGATTTGCGGATGATATTGTCACACCTCCTTTTGGCGCTACCGCACCCCGCGAAGGGCGTGGTAAAGGGAGTTTTTTCAATTAAAGGACAATCGAAATGGGATTTATTTATTTAATTCAGAGTCGCCACTTGGGAGATTAATGGTGTCCCA
>MU737193.1:28839-41557 GCA_026770625.1 Nicotiana glauca | reverse complement strand
CTAAAAAATGAGAAACAAAAACGTGTGAGCCCCCCTTCCCTTTATTCCTCCTCAATTTGAGGAAAATGTGTCTCCCATGTGTGCGGGTGGGTTCGGATTGTTATGGGTTAGGTCCGAAAATTAGGCCTAAAAACGGGTAGTTTGAACCCGAATATTATTCTTTGCCCGGAACCGAGACTAAAACACGATCTTATTTAATTAATTCTACGTAGGCAAAATAACTATCAAAATAAGACTAACAATTAAAACAAAACTATTTTTGATATTTTTCAGGATTTAAAATAACTACAAAATAAAACTATTTTTTTGCAATTTTCGTTTTTTATATAAAGGTAAAATATAAAGTACTATTTTTTGTGTTTTTTAAGTTTAAAATGATTACAAGACATTAATAAAACTATATTTTTTGTTATTTTTCATTTTAAGGTAAAAATAAAGTAAAAGAGTCAAAATTAGCTAAGATAGCTATATTAGGCCTAAACTAAATATTTTACGCTAAACTTGTAAAAATTCTCGGGGAGTGTCAAAAATCACATGTTTACAGATATGATATTGCCACCTTGTGGCGTACATCACACTTTGCGAGCAACTTCTCGAAGGCTCGATTAGAGAAGTGGGTGCCTCCATCACTGATAATCGCTCACGGGGTCCCAAAACGGGTGAATATGTTCTTTTTCAAAAACCCCACCACACTCTTGCATCATTAGTGGTCAATGTTGTTGCTTCTACACATTTGGACACGTAATCTACAGACACAAGTATGTACTTATTGCCAAAGGATCAGACGAAGGGTCCCATGAAGTCAATCCCCCAGACATCAAACACTTCCACCTCTTGAATCGGGTTCATGGGCATCTCATGGCAACGGGAAATGTTCCCGATTTGCTGACATTCATTGCAGCCTTTCATCCATTGGTGTGCATCTTTAAATACTGTTGGCCAAAAGAAGTCGGCCTCTAGTACTTTAGCGGCTGTCCTGACTCCTCCAAAATGCCCTCCATACGCTGATGCATGACATGCTTGCAAAACAGAAAATTGTTCTATCTCAGGGACTCACCTCAGGATCATATTGTCAACATATATTCGAAACAGGTAAGGTTCATCCTAATAATAAATGCGGCAGTCACGATAATACTTTTTCTTTTGTACAGAGAAAATTTCATAGGGAACTATACCGCTGTCCAGGTAATTTGCGAACTCTGCATACCATGGCACTTCCTCAAGACTTGTGGCGAGCAATTGCTCGTTTGGAAAGGTTTCCAGAATATCCTCAACCTCAACTGAGTTTTCAGCTCCCTCAAGTCCTGATAGATGGTCAGCGACTTGGTTTTCCGTGTCCTTACGATCATGAATTTCGAGGTCAAATCTTGTAGTTACAACACCCAATGAATCAGGCACGGTTTAGACTCCTTCTTCTCAATCAAGTACCTGAGAGTTGCATGATCAGTGTATACAATTACCTTAGAGCCAATCGGTATGATATGAATTTGTCGAAAGCAAATACCACAGCTAACATCTCCTTCTTAGTCATAGTGTAGTTCAGTTGGGCTCCACTCAACGTTCTACTGGCATAGTAGATTGGATGCATTAGCTTGTCTTTCCGCTATCCTAGCACTGCCCCCACTGCGTATTCACCGTCATAACACATGAGTTCGAATGGTTTCTCCCAGTCAGGGGCAACAATAATGGGTGTTGTGATCAGCCTCTTTTTCAACTCCTCGAATGCTACCCTACAATCATCAGAAAACAAGAAGGGGTGATCTTTTTCTAACAACTTACAGAGAGGGTTGGCAATTTTTGAAAAGTCTTTAATGAATCTTCTGGTAAAAACTAGCATGCCCGAGGAAGCTCCTGATTGCCTTAACTAAAGTTGGAGATGGAAGCTTTGCTATCACATCAACATTAGCGCGACCCACCTTGATTCCTTTACTTGATACCTGGTGCCCCAAGACTATGCCCTCTTGTACCATTAAATGACATTTCTCCCAATTAAGAACCAGGTTAGTCTCAATACACTGTTTTAACACACGGGTAAGATTTATAAGGCACTCATCGAATGAGTTCCCCAACACTGAGAAATCATTCACGAATACCTCCATTATGTCCTCTACCATTTCAGTGAATATGGCCATCATGCACCTTTGGAATGTGGCGGGTGCATTGTATAGGCCAAACGGCATCCTCCAAAAAGCGTAAATGCCATATGGGAATGTGAAGGAGGTCTTTTCTCTGTCCTCTAGTGCAATGGAGATTTGATTGTACCCTGAGTACCCATCCAGAAAACAGAAGTGAGACCTCCCTGCCAATCTGTCTAGCATATGATCAATGAAGGGAAGTGGGAAGTGGTCTTTCCGGGTGGCCAGATTTAACTTTCTGTAGTCCATGCAAATTCTCCAGCCCGTGACGGTTCTCGTAGAGATCAGTTCACTATTATCATTTTTTTACCACCATCATGCCACCCTTCTTAGGCACACATTGCACCGGGCTAACCCAACTGCTGTCAGAGATTGGGAAAATGATTCTCGCATCCAACCACTTTATCACTTCTTTCTTCACCACTTCCTTCATGTTGGGGTTCAACCTTCTTTGGTGTTCCCTAGAAGGTTTGTATCCCTCTTCAAATAGAATCTTATGCATACAATAGGCGGGGTTGATCCCCTTAATGTCTGCCATGGTCCACCCAATGGCAATCTTACACTCCTTGAGTACTTACAAGAGTTGTTGTGTCTGCACATCTAACAAACTAGATGAGATAATAACAGGTAATGTGGAGTTAGGTCCAAGGGACTCATACCTGAGATGGGTGGGCAGTGGCTTCAATTCTAGCTTTGGTGGTTCTTCATTGGATTGCTTGGCTGGAGGAGTTTCTCTGTTTTCTAAGTGTAGGGGCTCAAATTCAAGAGTTCTATCCCAGAACCCTCTGCCCTCTAAAGCCAATACCCATTCCGCCAGTTCTTCCCCATTCACCTCATCTAAATTTACCAGACATGCAGCAAGAGGGTCCTTAATAGTCAACATCTCATCATCAGCTTCTATGATTACATCCACGGCATCAATAAGAGAACAATTGGTGAATTCACTGGGTCGCCTCATAGATTTCTGCACATTGAATGTTATCCCTTCATCGTTCAACCATATCATGAGCTCCCTAGTCTCACAATCAATGAGATCTCTCCCAGTGGCCAAGAACGTCCTTCCCAAAATTATGGGAATCTCTTCATCCACCTTGCAATCTAGAATCACAAAATCTGCAGGGAACACAAATTTCCCTACCTGAATCAACACATCATCCAAGATACCAGAGGGTCTTTTCACGGTCCTGTCAGCCAGCTGCAACAACATAGAAGTGGGTCTAGCTCTTCCAATCCCCAACCTCTTATAGATCGCCAATGGAATAAGATTTATGCTCGCCCCAAAATCACACAGTGCTTTGGCAAAAGCAAAATTACTAATGGTACATGGAATTATGAAACTCCCTGGATCGGGCAGCTTCTCAGCAATTGATCTCGTCACCACTGCACTGCAGGTCTGAGTCAGTGTCACTGTGGCCAAGTCATGGAAATCAAACTTTCGGGACAT
This sequence comes from Nicotiana glauca, assembly GCA_026770625.1. Taxonomy (NCBI): domain Eukaryota; kingdom Viridiplantae; phylum Streptophyta; class Magnoliopsida; order Solanales; family Solanaceae; genus Nicotiana; species Nicotiana glauca. The sequence goes on along the minus strand of MU737193.1, from coordinate 37,978 downwards.
CAAGTCCTTCATCATTTTTTCATAACCATGCATCTCCTTCAACGCATCTATCAATGGAATATTTACGTGGATTTGTTTCAGCATCTCCAAGAATTTCTTATACTATTCCTCTTTTTGGTACTTGGCTAGACTCTCTGGGAATGGTGCGGAAGGTCTCTTCTTCCCAATGATTTGGGTATTCTCTTTGTCAGCTACCACCTCAACTATTGGTTCCGGGGCTATCTCAGCCTCGATCTGTGTGTTCTATTCTTCCTAGGCAGGTTGTACTGTTGATCGCAGCGGACTCAACCTTAGGAAGAGTGGGCGCTAACACTTTTACCCAATAGTGGTATCGGGATCAATTTCCTCAAGGAGCTAGAAAAGGGAGTTGAGTAATTGCTTAGTCTAGAGATGCGTTTTGGCTACTAATTGTACTTCTACCATTTTTGGGTTTTTATAATTATCAACTACAATTTAACAACTATTAGTTAAAACTAAGTTATGCTAAAATATTGATTCTAGGTTGTATGCAAGATAGAGGAAAAAAACACTAGGGTCGTGGCATTTACCTAGGTGGTCAACTAACGGGTAGAGATTCCTAATACAAGAATGATGATTATGGGGCTTATGCTATAACCGTTGCACGATTGCAATCACTCTCACACCTCTCGGTAGAGAGAATGATTTTGCCCAATTGACTCTCTCGAGACCAATTGGGTAGGCTAATATGCCCAAGCAACTTAGGGTTCAAGTTGGGTAATTACTCTCTCGAGGTTTAACCCTTTAATTGGGACTACCATTCTCATGGGTCCATCCCAATTCCTTGTTGGGTCAATTTTGGAATCATAGACACTCTGTCTCAAGAAGACTCAAGACCCACTAAGCTAGACTCAGTGTTTACAACCACCAAATCCTAACTAAACCATAAAATTAACCCTAATAGCAAACACCCAACATCATTCAAGCATTAAACAATCACACCCATTAGTTACCCACACTAGGGTTGAGCCACAACCCTAGCTAATGGGTTTAGCTAGACATAATAGAAACAGAAATTGAAGAAATAGTAGATAAAGTCAACATATTAATTAACTACAAAGTTAATCTACAAGAATCTATGATAAAACAAGATGAAATTGCCCAAAATAAGCTAAAACTTGAGTCTCACGAGCGCAGCAGCTATATCTCATACAATCCTCCGCCTAAAAAAAGTAAAATGTTCTATTTATAGTACACAGGAAAAACCGGAAAAAAATACCCCTGAAGGTCTGGCACGGACCGCGCAGAAATGTCGCGCGGCCGCGTAGGGTTCATTGGTCTTCATATTTCTCTTCTGAAACTGGGGACGCAGACCGCGCACAAAGGTCGCGCGGCCGCGTTGACTGAGGAGCGCGGACCGTGCAAAAATGGGGCGCGGCCGCGTGGAGAAGTTGGCAAAAATGTTAGGTCTCTGAATATCATCCACGCGGACCACACTGTTTTGGTGCGCGGCTGTGTGGGTTTTCCTTTGCATGTTCTGGCCTCTGAACCTCCTCAGGCGCGGACCGCATCAGGATGTGCGCGGACCGCGCATGTCATGAGTGAAAAACCCAACTCTCTAAACTTCCAGTGCGGCTGTGTGGCAAAGTAGTGCGGTCCGCGCTGGGTCTTTTTGATCCACATTTCACTTGACTTTTACACTTGGCAGATTTCACTCCTTTTCGAGCCGATCTTTGACAAATGTCATCTTGTCGTTCAAACCTGCAATCAAGTGCAACTTGTAAGCATTTTGGGACTAATCTATGGCAATTCACGCACAAAGCTTAGGCAAGATTGGGAATAAAACATGTTAAAATCATAGTTATCAACTCCCCCAAACTTAAACCTTTGCTTGTCCTCAAGCAAATAAAATAAGACCTACCCCTCATAGGAAAACAACCAAGTAAAACCTGTCTATCCTAAAGTAACCTCAACAAGCATCAATTGGGACTAACAATTGCCCTCAATGCAAATGCTTCATTAACACATTTAACCTTGAAAACTTGTGGATCAATTGTGACACAAGAGCATCAAGAGTTGACACATATTCATCAAAGAGCTTTTCACAATTGCTTTGGTCATTGTGGAACCCAAACTCACACATCCTCAACTCTCCCTAAGTAAACCTCACCTTTTAGAGTAATGACATACAAACCGAGGTGGATGGATTTCTCTCATCTCTCTCAAAGAAAAGGCCATAAGACCGGCTCTAAGTACTATATGCTTGCCCTTTATGTAAGTATCCACTAATGCAGGCTTCCCTCAACTCAAGATTATATAGGGCTTTTGAGGAGTCATTATGAAGGCTTTTGGATAAAGGTGGGGCATGTTTTTGTTCAATTGGGTTCAATCTTCCCTTAAGCACTTCTTTTGATTCATTTTGGCACACTTTCTCCACTTATTTGAGTATTTCACTTCTTTCAAGGGGTTAGAGAGACACCTTATCACTCTTTCTTTTGCAATTCAAAGCCTTTTTTCCTTTTGTCTACTTTTTTCACACCTTTTTCACTTTTTGTTGTCCTTGGATTCCCTTTTTGCTTCTTATTCTCTTTTTGTCTTTCTTTTTGTCTTTTTGTCTTTTTCATTTCCTTCCTTTTCTTTTGTTTTTGTACCTTTTTACCACATTGTTTCCTTTCTTGTCTCTCACCCCCAAACTTAGATATTTTCCGTTACTCAAGGGAAGATTTGGGTGCCAAGAAAGGGTCTCATTAAGAACGGGTATAGGCTTGTAGCTTTGGTTCATGAAAGAAGAAGGTTTAAGGCTCAAAAGGGGTGAACTAGGGATCATTTCTTTGGTAGGTCATGGAAATTGTTCAAATTTTTGCATTTTGGATCAAGGAGAGCCTATAATCATGTCTCAAGTCAAGTTTCACCTATGATTTCGCCTCAACAAACATTCAGGGCAAGTTCTAGACCATCGGCTCGTTACTTGGGCTCACAATTCAAAGTCTCACCACACACACTCAAGGATTGCTAAAGACGGAGTCGAGGGCCCACAACGACCTTAGTTACGATTCAAACGCACAATGGCCCAAAACGACCACATGATGATTGTTTGGTCAACATAAGAGTCTCAAGGCCACAACTTTCACCATCCTAAACACAACATAATGTCTTTGACCATAGGATCAAATGAAAATGTGCTAGGCCCAAGTGAAGCTTTGCCTAAGGTACCCTTAACTACAAAACTTGAAAATCAAAAAGAAAAATTAAAAACGGACTCAAACCCTTAAGAAGGTTGTCACGCCATCTATCATTGGAAAGAGCCACCCGGTTCGCACAACATTCTACCCTTGTAAATAACCGTGGCATTAAGAAAACCAAGGGTTTATTGCAAACGTCAAAACAAAACAAAAGGCTACGAGCCTAACTTTGCAACTAAAACGAAACATTTTAACGAAAATAGAAAACTAAAATGAAAACCGAATGAATATGTACAGAAGGGGAGTAGAATATACAACTAGGGGTAATGAATATATGCATAGAGTTGAAGAGCATCTAGAATGGAATGTTATATACAAGCCATCTAACAACTACGAATGTGCTAAAAGTAAAAGAATATATGTAATAATCCAGAATGTCAATCAAAATGGTAGGGCCACACCCCCACGAATAAAAGCTAGCATTGTCCCCAATGCTAACTATCAAAATAAGCACCAAAATATGAGAAAGGATATAGAATGGCCCCTCAAGCCTCATCTACCGCCCTGTGCTGATCAGTGGCCTCCAAGTCCTCTGTACTGAAGTGAACCTCAGACTGGTCCCCGACCTGTTGCTGCTGCTCTACTGGGACAGGTGCCTGATCAAGAACTTGCTCAACAACTGGTGGAACACTGGAGGGGCCCTCCTAAACCGAAGCCACCTCTATCACAACTCCCTTAGTGCTAGGGAGTTTCCTCTTCTTCCTCGGCCTATGCTCCTCCTCTAGCTGAACTGCTGCTGGCTCTACAGCTGGATCCCCGAATAATAAATCAAGCGGCATCTGATCCGCCAACAGCTTGTCCACATCCTCTCACACCTTGTGCACTGACTCCTTTGAGGCCTTTGTCTTCCTCAACTTTCTATGCTCCCGAGCCAATTTGTCTAGTTCCTTGTTGTGATCCCCAACTGCTTTGGTCAAGTTATCCTACTTCTCCATCATCTTTTTCTGGTTGGACAGGATCTGCTTCAGTGTTTCCTCAATGGAGGACGGAATCTCGACAGTAACTGGTGCTCTTTGTGTCTGGACTGCTGTGGTCAAGGTGGACAACTTGGATGTCGCAGCTGACATCCAGTTGTTCAAACTGGCAAGGGACTGGGTGAGCTGATGTGCGGTGAACCAGTGAGTCTTTGAAGAAGGTACTACTGGGTCAGCTGCAACAGAAGGGCCAGCTGTTGAAGAAGGACCCGGGGGAGATGCATCACCGGTAGCCGGGATGGTGGAAGGCTCAGTGGACTGCTCAATAACTGCTGGCTCCTCAGACTGGCCAGGTGCAGTGGAAGTAGATGCCTGATTCTTCTTGCCCCTTTTTGGGTTGTCCGGACCCAACTGATTGTACCAGGAGTAAGGGTCCACTGGAGGCACCTTGACATCATACCTCTTTTTCTTCACTTTCAATTCTCTGAAGTATAGGGAGAGTGTGTTTGGGAAATGATAGTTCGTGTTAGTCTCCTGCCCAACTGTAGAAATCACCCTCGACATGATATTGCCCATATTTAGAGGAAACCCCGCCATGATAGATGCCACTAGAACAGCCCGGGGAATGGGAATGGAGTGATCGTGGGTGGAGGGGTCAAGTCTACTACACACAAAAGTGAGCCAGCCCTTTGCTTCAAAGTTCAGGGTGTTCCACAGAATCTTCTCCCCTACTTTCAAACAAGCTGGGACAATACCCGGAGCTGCCAAGTGTTGGGCCAACCAAGGACGAACCTCTTCTTTCATTGCCAGCTTTTCTAAGTATTGAGATTCGTCCTCTTCTTGGAACCCCAAAAAGTCATTCAGCGACTTTCCATCAAACAACACTACCGTATCCCGCACTTTCATTGCCTTTGGGTCATGTACTACATGATGAACATTGCAGTAGAACTCCTTTACCATATGCTCATTGGCCATTTCACACCGTTCCTTTAAGAAGCCCCAACCCTCTCTAGTTCGGAATTGTGCTTGCACATGTGGGTTTAGAGGGACAAGATCAACATCAATAAACTAGCTTTTCGGAATCAATTTCCTTTTGGGCCACCACTCCCGAAATCTGTGGAAGGCTATTTCACTTACGAATCTGTCAGCCCATGCTTTCGACTTCCTTGTTCTATCAACACCTCCAACTTGGGGATCATCCCTCACCATATCCTCCGCTCTCCCCTGATATTGAAGTTGTGGGAGAGGTGGAGTATTGTTCTTCTTCTCTTGCTACGGACTCATCAGATGAGTCCGAGATGACATTAACTGGTTTCTTGGAGGTGGCTACATCACCATGATCAGAAGAAGGGGAATCATTGAGCTGAAATGATGTGGACATGTGGGTGAGGGTAGACTCTAAAGTGATATCCCGAGATGTTGCATACTCACTCCCCGTAGAGTGTGAGGTCGCTCTATCAGCTTCCCGTATCAGCTTACGGGTCTTTTTTATATTTTCCCGAACCTGGGGAGTGAGTTTGACCACCCGCTTCCCTTTGCCCCCTCGGGAGGAACCACCTCTCCCGGGTTGTTTTTCTTTTGCCCCATGTTTTTGAACCATTATCTGCAAGGAATACATGTCTAACATTGTTAGTAGAAGCACATGAGGTAAAATAGACAGTTTAGTTGAAAGCAAAAAAGCAGACTCAGTGAAGCAGACACATAGGCGCGGACCCCACAAAAGAGACACATGGCTGCGCTGAGGCAGCGCGGACCCTGTGAAATTGGAGTGCGGTCCGCGCTTAACAATTATTCCAAACATCATTTCTCTAAACTAACCGACGTGGTCCACACTGATTTGGACCGCGGCCGCGTTGGTTTAGCGCGGACCACGCAGAAATGAAACACGGTCCGCGCAGAGCAATTACCCAAATGTAGCCTTCTCTGAACCATACTCACGCGGTCTGCACTATTGTGAACCGCGGCCGCGTTGAGCTAGCGCGGACCGCGCACAAAGGGCATGCGGACCGCGCATACATGATTCATCAAACACACAAAAGCAGCGCGGACCGCGCAAAAAGGTGCGCGGCCGCGTAGGGCTAAACTAACTGAGTCGGGATTTTTGTTCAATTAAGTCCAAGTTGTTCAAACTACGGGTCCTATTTGTCCCTACTCAATTACTAAACATGATTTCATGCCCATGGTTCAATAGAAACACACAAAAATCTAACCTATCAGTGTAAACTAAGCAAGAAAGAGAAGAATTAAGAAGTTATACTTGTGGGAAGCAATTAAAATAAACAAAAATTATACGATGAATGAAATGAGCAAGAATTGTTACCAGGGATGAGTGAATTTTAACTTTGTGAGCAAGTAGTGTTGATGAATAGTGAAAATTAGAGCTCAGGTGGAAATTTAGCGAAAAGGTTAAAATGAGACCCAAGGCCTCTATTTATAGAAAACATTGTGGGACCCATCACTTACCCACCAGCGCGGCTGCGCAGAAATGGCCGCGGACCGCGCTGGATTTCCAGCTTTCTCAATTGGCTGATCATCCCACGCGGACCGCGTTGTTTTGTCATGCGGCCGCGTGGGAAACTTCAGAGAGCATGTATTTTGGACTTCTTCTGCGCGGACCGCACAAAAATGGCACGCGGACCACGCAGCTGACTTCAGAGACCCAGCTCCCATTTCACCATCCTACGCGGACCGCACTGTTTTGGTGCGCGGCCGCGTAGGCAAACTTCAGAGACCTGAAAACTTTCTACTTTTGTCCTGCACTGGTTCAACATTATCCCTGCAACATCTCACAAACCATGAGTTCAAAAATCCTAATCTACAACAGAAAAATAAAAAGAAAGAAAAAGACATGGGTTGCCTCCCAAGAAGCGCTTGATTTAACGTCACGGCATGACGCATGTTACCATCATATCACTTCAAAGGAATAAGTGCCACCACGTGGCTGTCATCAATCTTCCCCAAATAGTGCTTGACACGATGCCTATTTACCCTGAACACTTCACCATTCTTGTTTTTAAGATCAAGAGCACCGAAGGGAGTTACAAATACCGCTTCAAAGGGACCACTCCATTTGGATTTGAGCTTCCCTGGAAATAACCTTAGCCGAGAATTGAAAAGAAGAACCATGTTGCCCACCTTAAATTATTTACCCCGAGCATACTTATCATGGAGGTACTTAATCTTGTCCTTATACAAGGACGAGCTGGAGTAAGCATGGAATCTAAACTCATCAAGTTCATTCAATTGCTCCACTCGGAGGTTGGCCGCAACATCCCATTCCAAGTTCAATTTTTTCAATGCCCACGTAGCCTTATGTTCTAGTTCCACTGGGAGATGACAACCCTTACCAAACACCAATCGATATGGAGACATAACAATCGGAGTCTTATAAGCCGTCCGATAAGCCTAAAGAGCGTCATCCAACTTCTTTGACCAATCGGTCCTATTTGCATTCACTGTTTTGGACAAAATACTCTTTAATTTCCCGGTTTAAAACCTCCACATGGCCACTTGCTTGAGGATGGTAGGGGGTAGTCACCTTGTGGTTAACTCCATATTTGGCGAGCAAAGAGTCAAAGGCCTTGTTGCGAAAATGGGACCCCTCATCACTAATGATAGCACGAGGGGTTCCAAACCTAGTGAAGATGTTCTTTTTCAAAAATTCCACGACACTACGGGCTTCATTGTTGGGAAGAGCCACGGGTTTAACCCACTTTGAGACATAATCCACCGCCACGAGAATATATGTGTTCCCACAAGAGCTTACAAACGGGCCCATGAAATCAATGCCCACACATCAAAAATATCTAGCTCTAGAATGGTGTTGAGAGGCATCTCATCCCTCTTAGAAATCCCGCTAGCTCTTTGTCATGCATCACACTTTTTCACCACATCACTTGCATCTTGAAACAAAGTCGGCTAATAGAAGCCACAACTTAAACCCTTTGACGCCGTCCTCACTCCCCCATGATGACCACCATAAAGAGAAGAGTGTCAAGCCTCCAATATGTTCAATTGTTCTTCTTCCGGGACATATCAGCGAATCACACCATCTGTGCAAATTTTAAACAAGTAGGGCTCATCCCAATAGTAATCCAAACTATCCCGCTTGAGCTTCTTCCTTTGGTTAGAAGAGAGCTCATACGGGATTATACCGGTCACAAGATAATTGGCCACATCGGCAAACCATGGCATATCATGCATAGACACCGCAAGGAGTTGTTCATTCGGGAAAGCATCATTTATCTCAACATCATTGCTCGGTCTCCCTTCTTCTTCTAGTCGGGACAAATGATCCGCGACTTGATTTTCACTTCCTTTTCTATCCACAATCTCTAGATCAAATTCTTGCAAGAGTAGTACCCATCTCATCAACCTCGCCTTCGGTTCTTTCTTTGTAATCAAATACCTAAGGGCGGCATGATCGGTATGGATAATTACCTTGGCCCCCATAAGGTATGGTCGGAACTTTTCCATGGCTAACACAATAGCTAGAAACTCCTTCTCGGTGACTGTGTAGTTCTTTTGAGCCTCATTCATCATCTTGCTTGCATAGTACACCGGATGGAACATTTTGTTGATTCTTTGGCCAAGCACCGCACCAACCGTTACATCACTCACATCACACATAAGTTCAAAAGGCAATTCCCAGTTGGGTGCGGTGATGATGGGCGTTGGGGTCAATTTATGTTTCAACAATTCAAAGGAATCCATACACCTCTCATCAAAGATGAACTTCACATCTTTTTCCAACACTTTACAAAGCGGGTTCACAACTCTTGAAAAATCTTTAATGAATCGCCGGTAAAACCTGGCGTGTCCCAAAAAACTCCCCACCCCTTTGACAGAAGTAGGGGGAGGGAGCCTTGAGATGACCTCTTATCGACTTCAATACCATGCTTTGAGATTTTGTGCCCCAAGACAATTCCCTCTTGCACCATGAAGTGACATTTCTCCCAATTTAGTACAAGATTTGTTTCCTCACATCTTTTCAACACCTTGTCCAAGTTCACTAGGCATTCTTCA
>MU737193.1:7775-20295 GCA_026770625.1 Nicotiana glauca | reverse complement strand
TAGGTCTCTGAATATCATCCACGCGGACCGCACTATTTTGGTGCACGGCCGCGTGGGTTTGCCTTTGCATGTTCTGGCCTCTGAACCTCCTCAGGCGCGGACCGTGTCAGGATGTGCGCGGACCGCACATGTCATGAGTGAAAAACCCAACTCTCTGAACTTCCAGCGCGGCCGCGTGGCAAAGCAGTGCGGTCCGCGCTGGGTCTTTTTGATCCCCATTTCCCTTGACTTTCACACTTGGTAGATTTTACTCCTTTTCGAGCCGATCTTTGACAATTGTCATCTTGTCATTCAAACCTGCAATCAACCGCAACTTGTAAGCATTTTAGGACTAATTTATGGCAATTCACGCAAAAAGCTTAGGCAAGAATGGGAATAAAACGGGTTAAAATCATAGTTATCAACTGTCACCTCAGTCAGTTTTGTTGACTCATCTAGCTCAATGGGCACTGGTACAAGTGTCTCAGCCTGTCTGCTTTCTCGAGCCCTCTCTTTCTCCAAGTCTAAGTCTCTGCCATTGCATAGACTCACTGCCATTAGCTGATTCGGGCCTTGATCTTTTGGATTTATTTAAGTTTCTGCAAGTAATGTACCATAAGGACGATTGTTTAGAGACATCGAAATCTAGCCCATCTGCACTTCAATATTCTTGATAGATGAATCATGTGCATCTACTCTTTCACTGATTTTTGCATTTGACCCAGTAATATGCTACATCATTGCCTCGAGTCTAGCAAACTCACCTTCCTGTCGTCCACCATACTAATGCTGAGGAGGAGGATACCCCTGCTGCTAATTTTAATTATTGTATCCTTGTGGCCTTTGATAAGGTGCCATATTATTTGGAGGTCTCATACCTTCCATGTTTCCATTATTGAATTATGGTTGGACTGGCCTATACGGCTGATTTTGTTGGCCCCAATTTTGACCACCCTGTATCTGGCCTCCATAATTAGACACATAATTCATGTCCTTAGGGTAGTGATAATGATCATTTTCTGCATTCCACCGGTTACCAATTGGCTAATGCAAGATGTGCATAAGCCCCCATTGGTAGTATCGATAATGTGTACATGCTGCTTTTGCCATGACTCTTCCACCTTTTTAGAGAGTATACTCATCTGTGTCATTAACGTGGACATGCTTTCAGCAAGAGTGTTGGATGGATCCAAGGGTACTGAGTGAACCACTGGAGTGATAGGTGTGTTCCTGGTTGTCCACCCCGAATTATGTGCCATCTTATCAAGCAGACTCTGACTTTCTCTACATGTTTTGGTCAAAAATGCTCCACCAGCTGAAGCGTCAACATTACCTTTCATGCCATCTGCCAAACCATGTAGAACTGTTGCCCCCAATATCTAATCTGGAATATCGTTGTGTGGACATATAACCAACATCCCTTTGAATCGTTCCCATGTTTCTTGCAGTGTCTTTATTGGTCTCTGTTTGAAACTCAATATTTCATCGATTTGTTGAGCAGTCTTGTTGGGTAGATGAAACTTGTTCACAAATTTCTTAACTAACTCCTCCCAAGTTGCTATGGAATTTATGGGGAGTGAGTTTAGCCAAGTCTGGGCAGCTCCTGTCACTGAAAATGGAAACAACAACAGCTTGATTAGTTCCTGAGTTACATTGGGCTGCCTTTGATTTTTGCAAATTGGCAGGAAATTCTTCAAGTGCTGTTGAGGATCTTCGATTTGTGATTTCGAAAATAGTCCCTTGTTCAACAACAAGTGCAGCATGTTGTTCGTGATTTAAAACGATTCAGCCTGTATCTGCAGGACTAAAATCGCAGTGGCCAAGTTCTCTATTGTGGGTTGTGCCCAGTCATATAGCGCAGCCTCTGGCACAAGAGGTGCCACTGGCGCTACTGGCACTGTTGGGTTTACTATGTTATCCCCAATGTCTGGTTTGAATTGTTCAGTTGTTTGTTGTTCTCTATTTTTCTAGTTGGCCCGATTCAAGGCCTTGAAAACTTTCTCGGTATCTGATAATGCTTCAAATACTTCACTAGTTCTCGATGAGTTTCTAGGCATGCACTTGTACAACCAAGTCAACAAACGTTAAAATTTCAATGTATAGATTGGGTATAGAGAAACTTGAATACACTAAGATTTTTTGTATTTCTTTCAGTTGTAATTGATAACACCGTTAATTCTCCGGCAACAACGCCAAAATTTGATTACGCCCAACTATGTATTATAAAAAGGACTAAGTGGACGATACAAATGTAATCTGAGTATTTAGCCCAGAGTCGAACCCACAAGGAATTAACCTAGTAATTACTCTCGTTAGACTTACAAAATTCTACGTCATCAACTTCCCAAACTTTCTGAATAACAATTGAGGATGTTTCTACTAACTAAGACTGAATGTAATTACTCAAATAAAAACTAACTATGATTAAGGTGTAAACAGTTAAGAGAAGGATCTAAGGTTATTATTTCCCCTATTGATGGAATCCCTTCCGGTTATGTTTCACATAGAATTGCTTAATCGTCTCTATCAATCATGAGCACTCTTATTACCGTAAATATCTCCCGAGTAATCACGATAATTTACTAGACGCACTCTCCTGAGTTACGCTAGCTAGCTTTGTTTATTACAGGTCACTTTAGAATTCACTCAAGGCTTCGTTATCCCTAATCTCGCCTTTAAACCCTCAGTTATTGGTCCCTCATATAATTTGGGAGTGGTGTTGTTCAACAATTACCTAAATATGCACTCTCTCCCGAGTTATGCACACTAAATAGGCACAGCTAATTGAGGATCCTATCAATTAACTACAATAAGAACGTAGTTGAACAAATAGAGATTACACCAGGCAAACTATATTAACATAACAAGAAGTTCATTCTTCAATAGGTTCTATCAAAACCCTAGACTAAATATTTAGCTACTCATACTAATGTTCATCATAAAAATAATCAAATTCATGACAATTGGTAAAACACAAAAGGAAGAAAGCAAGAACTCGATGTTGAATTATCCTCATTGCCCCTTGCATCTCCTTGCCTTGAACTAAGCTATGAAAACTGTAAGGCCTAGTGAAATCCCTACTCAAAAACCCGGATCCCGTGGTGCCAAGTTAGGAACATGTGTTAGCACATCCTAGGGTAATTGTTGAAGGTCATCGAGGGTTTAGTGTGAGTGTTCGCCTAGAGATTTAGAGTTTGGAGGGTGAGCAGGATATTCTCAATGTTTTCCCCTGAGTATGTATGTGAGCTGATAATAAAGGTAGCATAAGTTTATCCCACCGTAGGCCGCGCTAGGAGTATGGAGTGTTTCCGTGGTTGTTGCCATATATTCTGTGGATTCCCATGTCTATGTCTAAAAAAAGTAAGTGGAGATCAATTGTGTATCATTCTGGTGGAAATTATTGAAGGTGAAGATAGTGATAGTTAGTTTATGCGAGATATCTAATTGTTATCCTCGTTAACTAAGTTTAGGGGTCGAAATTGTTCATGTGAATGTATTCTGGCGAAGGCTGTAGATATAAGAGGCCATTGAAGGCCGAGAGTATTGTGGAGATAAAATATTTTCTCTTGATTGCATAGCAGTTGGTTTTGATTTGAAAGGTACCTTCTAGGTGTTATGATTTAAAAATGTGCGGTCCATGCCCAGGTATCATAGTGACAAAGTAGTATTTGCAATGCCGAGGCCCTTTTCTTCAATGTATAATTATTGTGGTGCTTTATCAAGTTGAGGAAGCCACTTGAAAAGCGGAAGATGAAATGAAAGAAGAATATCCCCATCTGTTTGAACAAGTCTAGTAGTGATCGTGCGAATTTTTATCACTAAGCAAACTGATGTTGTGTTCCATTTGGTGCAAAGGCACCCCATATCTCCCCTAAATGCTTTACTATTGGAATTATTCAAGTTGTGCCGAAAATTGTATGTGTTTTAATTATTTGAGTCATATGCAAACCCTTCTTGGTAAATGAAAAGTTTTGTAAGAACCCATGTGATGAGTAATTGGCTTATGATAGTATAGGTTGGTAATGATTAATTTATGTGAGTATAGTGAATTGAAGAGGTTAAAGTATATGGGATTCATTGTAGTAATCAAACTATGTTATTGAATGTGTGCAAGTGTTGAGGAAATGAATGGTATACCAATTGTAGGGATGATAGGAGTTGTGTAATGGTTCTTGGAAATGTGTTTCGGGGGCTCTCTGACTGGTAGATATGTCCATAATACAAAGGAAACTCTGGCGAAATTTTCTAAAAATATGGGAGTTAGTGAAAATTTTGAGAGTCTGCATATCATGTTTTTCAAACCAACTGGTTTTCAAAAAAAAAATCTTCATTCGAGGACGAATGATCTTAAGTGGGGGAGGATGTAAGGCCCCGTGAAATCCCTACTCAAAAACCCGGATCCCGTGGTGCCAAGTTAGGATCATGTGTTAGAAATTAGTAAATATGCTTCGCCTCGGCGCGGACCTTTTTGGATTGAATAATGCATTAAAAAGTCAAGAATAAGTTTTCAGAAAAATGCAAGAAATGCGGTCCACAATGCGGTCGCATAATCGAAATGCGGACCGCATATCTGCCGCAGAGTGAGGCAGAACGTTGGTTAAAATTGAAGTCAGTTATGCGGTCGCATAATCGAAATGCGGACCGCATAGTCGTCGCATACATTCCTTTGAGTTTTGCGAGGGTCAGTTCTGCGGTGCACTTTGCGACCGCAGAACATGAATGCGGACCGCATTCTTACCGCAGACTGAGTCAGAGTGTTTAGTTTCTGGGGAGCATTTTGCGGTCCATTATGCGGACCGCATGTTGACTATGCGATCGCAAATGCGACCGCATACTTGACTCGGGGCTCCAATTTTCTAATTTTTGACCCGACTTCCATATCGATATATCCGGGGTTAGAGCTCACTTTGAGCATTCTTCTGAGCATTCCTAGAGAGAGAGAGAGAGGGTTCTTAGATAGGGAAAGTCTCCCTATCAAATTACTCCATAAGATTGGGTTAAACCTTTGAAGAAAATCAAGTGAAGACCCCTAGGCCTTCATTTCAAGAGGTAAGACTTCATCACCCCAACTCTTATTTGTTTTATTCTCAGATATAAGGGGTCACTAGTGAGGTTATTCATGGGTATAACAATGGATTCCTTGCATGCATATCAAACCTTAGAATAGTGGGAAGTAGTGAAATAAAGAGGGGTACAAAATGATATAAATTGCACCTCTAGGGTTTGTCAATATGCTTGAATCAAGCTAGAGTCTCAATATCATCTCTAATTCTCGATTTGATTTGTAATTCTTACTCGATAGACCAAAGTGCTAAGAGTTCCGGAAATTGTAAAAGAGTAAGGGAAAGCTTTATTGAGGTATGTATGGCTAACCTTAACCTTTGTAAAATTGCCTTGTTTGGTGTTCAAATACTTGGTATGTGATGTCTCTATGAATTAGTTGTGAAGTTAAACACTTGTGAACAGGATGTGTTTACTTGTGTGAACTATTTGTGAATTCATGTACATATTGTGCCTTATGCGTTGTTGGTTCAGACATCCATTATGATTGTGCAAGTAAATGGAAATAAACTAAGTTGTGATTGTGAATGTGTTATGCGGCAAGGACTGTGGAACATATGATAGAGAGGAATCGTAATTGGTGAAATTGAAATAACTGTGATAACATCCCTTGTGGATAGTTATGGAAAACTATTGGTGTGATCTAAATGGTATAACGGGCTGTTGAAAAAGATGGAAATGGTGTGGATAGTCACCTAAACCTTATGTGAATTATTGTTGTGGTTATCCTTGTGAATTATTATTGTTGTTGTTCAATGTGAATTGTTGTTGTGGTTATCCTTGTGAATTATTATTGTTGTTGTTCTATGTGAATTGTTGTTGTGGTTGTGTTGTTTGTGAATTGTGAAATGTACAGTGGGATCGGGTTGCGCTCCGCAACACGAAGTAATAAGGTGAGGGTTGTGGTGATAAGGGTGGCCGAGGTAATAAGGGTGGCCGATGTAATAAGGGTGGCCGATGTAATAAGGGTGGCCGAGGTAATAAGGGTGGAAAAATGATCGATATCACTATTGAAATGAAATATGAGAACATTGTGAAATTGAAAATGTGGAAATAATGATGGGGAAAGGAGAGTTTGTTAACTTGTTTGCCGTGATTGTCTTCCTTGTGTGTACTCAATTGTTGTTTCCTTCTATTGTTCAATACTTGTGTATGGCTTGGGGTTACTCAGGGTAAGGTTTATTATACATACCAGTACAATTCAAATGTACTGACGTCCCTTTTTGTCGGGGGCGCTACATTCGTGTTATGATTGTAGGTGGATCCGCAGCAGGTACTCCAGTGCACCGATTGTAGCTCCCCATTCGTCTTCCATCAGCTTTTTTTGTGAGCCCCACTCCTCTCGGGGCCCTGCGTGGCTCAGGCCGCGTGTGTATGGAGTTTTATTTTGATTTTGTGTAAGGTATAGCCGGAGCCTTGTTACCGGCACTCCTGTATTATTCTTCAGTTATGTTTAGAGGCTCCATAGACAGGTTGTGGGTAGTGTCGGGTATTGGAAATTAAAATAGAAATATTAATGTTTGGCAATGATGTATATAAGTTTATAATTTGTAGTACCCTTAAAGTGGCAAAATGATGTTGCTAATGAGCTGAAATAGAAATCATTAATTATATGTTGATAGAATTTGATTAACGAAGTCCATCCCTTATTTAATTATCAGTTGGGTTGGGTAGTATGCATGCAACCTGCCAGGCTTGCTCAGTCAGGTTTACTCGGTTGAGCGCCGGTCGCGCTCCTCGGATTTTGGGGCGTGACAAAAACCTTGATAATCTTCCCTTGGGCGAGCTGGACCTTCTATAGATTAAGTGGATTTACCCCCGAACTTCCAAGTTTACCTCTTATTTTTTTGGAACCGGGCTACTGCGGTCGCGCTAATGGGCGCGCTAATGACCGCGCATATAGGCTATCATTCTGCCTCGAACTCCTGGGCTAGCGCGATCGCGCGAGTGGGCGCGCTCCTCTGGGTCATCATTTCAGCTTTTTTTCTCTCTTCTTCCCACGTGCTCAGCTCTGAGGGGCTTTCCTTGCTTCAATTTTAGCTCCAATTACATATCTCAGTCTTTATACACGTAACTCGCTCCTGGAAATCATGAAATTCACAATTAGAGCCAATTTATCATCATTTAACTATCCTATAACTGTGAAATATAGTCAAGATGGGGCATAAACAGTTGCCAAATTACATAAATCTAGCCTATTATCATGCCACTATATGGAATAATCGATTTGGTATGGTCGCGTCGTTACCTTATTTTTTTCTCTCATCTTACCCTTCTTTATTTTTGAATAATCTTATTTTATTCTTTACCCTACCTTTTATATTATAATTCTATCTCGTAACTTACTTTTTATATAATTTTGCACGTTTATTCTTTATATTGTTGGTGCATGAGATCGTAAAATGATAACAAATAATACAATCTATCCAAACATTGTATATATAAAAAAAAATAGTACAATACAATAAAATACTATATGATACGTTATGAAACGCTACATAACAACCATCCAAACAAGCTGTCAGCGAAATGTAGTTTTTTTTACCCTTCAAAAATAAATTCACACTAGACAAAATAGTCATTTAATTATTTCTGTAATATTTGAAATATTTATTTAATTAATTTCATAATATCAGGAATAATTATCTAATTAATTTCCTAATTTTTAGAACTTTCAACAAAAACTTTACTTACTAGTAAATTTTTCCTTAATTTAATTATATAAATTAATCCCACCCCAACTAAGTTTCCAAACGTTTGTAGTTGGCACTATGCCCCAAGGTAGTCTCTTTTTATTTTGGATTTATTCAAACTATGAGGAATTTGGTTTTTTACACTCTAACAAAGTGGTTAACAATAAATAAATTTTATTCTATAGTTTATTATAATGATATGTTGGTCAATAATTTTTACGCGCTACAATAGATTTACACTGAAAAAAAACTGTGATTTAATTATCTTTCTAATATTTAGAATGTTAAAATCAACTAAAAATTCTATGTGAAATGTTAGACCATTTTTTATCCTTTGAACATGGAATTCATATTGGACAAAAATATAATTATAGTTAAACATTAAAAAATTCGGATGAGCTAATATTAAGAATTTGAACAAAGAAAAATTACTTCCTCTAATGTTGAGAATGAACAATTATGTTTCTGAACTAAATTAACAAAAAAATAAATTGAATCAACTAATTAGTTAGGAATCCAATTCAATTATTTTACAACTTTATCATATAAGTAAGTTATAAAACTCGTAGCGTGCATACATTTTTTTTTCATAAGAAGCGTATTGACGGCAAAAGAAATAAGAAAATAAAGCAAAATTAGTTACAATATAGTATTGAGAGACAAGTCGATAAAAATGTAAAAATAGCACGGTATAGCCAGTTTTCGGACTGGTCATTCAAAAATAGCCAGCATTTACCAAGTTAATGAAAAATAGCCACTATTTTGCTGTAACAGAGACCGGTCCAGCATAATATACTGGAGTTTGTGCACCTGTGTATGAACTCCAGCATATTATGTTGGACTAGTATACTTTAATAACCACAGTATAATATACTGGAGACTGGAGCACCGGTGCTCCAAACTTCAGTAGATTATGTTGGACCGGTATACTTGCTGGAACTCCAGTATATTATGATGGAGTTCTAGTGTACTTATGTTGGAACTCCATCATATTATGCTGGAGTTCCAGCATACTTATCTTGGAACTCTAGTATAATATGCTGGAGTTCAAGTATACTTATGCTGGAACTCCAGCATAATATACTGGCGTATTTTTCGGGTTTTTAACAGTGTTTTCGCTCAGATTTATCTTTACATGAAAAGTGCCTAAATTTCGATTACTTTTAAAACTATGCTATTTTTGAACGACCAGTTGTAAATCTGATAATTTTTTAATTTCTCCAGATAAAAATGCATACTTCAAGCTATAAGGCTCAAATAGTTAATGACAAAATATATTCTAAATGAGTTATCACTAATTACTTTTCTTTCCTTTGCACTTGTCTTCTTTTTTTTTTTTTTTGGTTAAAGGGAGAAACATTTTATTGCATACTAAACGGTTACAGAAAAGTTACTGGTTACATGATCACTATCATGGATAATGTTGTATTCTGGGTTGGGCCCGAGCCTAAATGAGCCAAACGGTCTCGACTTTGGCAGGCTGGGCTCTGGCGGTCACAGGCCAAACGGTCCCAAACTTAACTGTAACGACCCAACCGGTCATTTTGAGCTTTTGCATTTTGATCGTCAGCTCTCGAACATGACTTGCCCCGTGTGATGTATTATGACTTATGTAAATTGCTGGTTTTCGTTTTCCAGAAAATCAGGATGAATTTGGAAGAATAGTTCTCAATTTGTAGCTTGAAACTTGAAAGGTTTGACCAAGATTTGACTTATTTGTATATGATCTCGGATCGGAATTTTTATGATTTGGTTAGCTCTGTTAGGTGATTTGGGATTTAGGAGCGTGATCGAAATGCATTTTGGAAGTCCGTGGAAGGTTTAGGCTTGAATTGGCGAAATTAAAATTTCGGCATTTTCTGGTTGATAGGTGAGATTTTGATATAGAGGTCGGAATAAAATTCCGGAAGTTGCAGTATTTTCGTTGTATTATTTGGGATGTGTGCGCAAAATTTCAGATCATTCGGACGTGGTTTGGTTGGGTTTTTTATCAAAAGCGTAATTTGGAAGTTCTTGAAATTTCTTAGGCTTGAATCCGATGAGATTCGGTGTTTTAATGTTATTTTGAGCGTTCCGAAGGTTGAAAAAAGTTTAAATAAGGTTTTGGGATGTGTTAGTGCCTTTGGTGGAGATCCCGGGGGCCTCGGGTGAGTTTCGAGTGGTTAAACGGATCAAATTTGCATATTAAAAGTTGCAGGTTTTAACTTCAGTTCTGTTGCAGTTTTTCTTCATCGCGATAGCGTGAGGAGGCTCGCGATCGCATAAAGTTGTCTCAGGGGGCATCCAGGTTATTCTTCGCGTTCGCATAGATAGGGTTGCGATCACGTATGTGTATATTTCTGTGAATCGCGATCACGTGGTCATATTCGCAATCGCATAGTTGTAAGACTTTGAGCATCGCGTTCGCGTGGGGTTATGCGCAATCACATAGAGTAAAGTAGATCTAGGGTCTTAGATGGAATTTGTTCATTGAGAACGCGGAGGGTTGTCCGCGATCGTGTAAAGTAATATGGCAGAGCATTGTGTTCGCGGGGATTTTATTGTGGGGTTAAATTTGAGACCTGAGTTTTTGTGCTTTACGAACGCAAAGGTATTCCCGCGATCACATAGAAAAAATTATATCTGGGCAGAATGCTTTTAAGCTCGTCTTGTCCGCGATTTTGAGGCTTATTTCCTCCATAGTTGATCATTTTTGGAGCTTTTCGAAGGAGATTGAAGAGGGTTTCAAGGGAGAACGTTTGAAGGTAAGAATTCTGGACTAAAAACTCGATTATTATGTGAATTCCACCTAGAAAATCATGAAATCTAAGCCAAAGTTTGAAGAACTAGGGCTTGAAATTTGAGACCTAAAATTGGGAAATTTAAGGGTCAGTTGTGGATGGATTTTGATATTGTTAGTATGTATAGACTCGTGAGTATATGAGGATTCTATTGATGTAATTTTTATCGGATTCCGAGACGTGGGTCTGGGGGTCGGGTTTGAGCAATTTTGGGATTTTGCTGTTAAATTGGATTTTTCGAGTGGGCTTCGTTCCCTTAGCATATTTTAATAATTATGTATTGATTGTGGCTAGATTTGCAGTATCCAGAATTCGATTCATGTGGGCGAGGCATCGCGGGCTAGAGTTTGGATCGGATCGAGGTGAGTAATGATTGTAAATAATGTTCTGAGGGTTTGAAACCCCGAATTTGCACATTGTAGTGCTATATTGAGGTGAGGCACACGCTTGATGACGAGTGTGGGGTCGTGCATTATTGGGGATTGTGACTTGGTCTGTCCCGATTGATGATTTTACCGCGTATTTGATTGAAAACTATTTGCTATCATCGTTATTTGGGCTAAATGCCATATTTGGGCCTAGTACCAGCTATTTGAACTCTTCGGGGATTTTTGTTGATATTTCCTCACTGTTTTGACTTTATACTTGAACGTAGTCATGTCATTTTTCACTGTTGTCAAAACTCAGCAAAGTTTACTTTGCTTTAACACTCGAAATGATATTTCAAATAATATTTTGGGATGAGCATCATGTTTTACTATTGCCCGAGTGGCTTATGTGATTTTTGACTGAGTAAGGCCGAGGGCATGTGTTGTGAGGATATATTTTGGGTCGGGCTGCACGCCGCAGCAGTGATACAGTGATCTGATTATGAGGATGATGGCCTGAGATATGTACGCCACGAAGTGGCTTGTTGATATTGATATGAGGCCGAGAACCTATTTATGATGCCACGAGGTGTCTTATTATTGCGCTTGGGCCGTAAGAAGCCCCTCCAGAAGTCTGCACAACCCTAGTGAGCGCGGGTACCCATTGTGATGAGAGATATAGCCCGAGGGGCTAATATTGTTCTATGTGATTTGCCTGAGGGGCTGGTACTCTTCTGAGATATTGCTCGAGGGGCGGATTTGGTGACATTGTGCCCAAGGGGTGAACCTTATGTGCTTATATTTCTTATTTGCCTACCATTTACCTATTTAATTGTGTACTTGTGCCCGAGGGGCGGATTTCTGTGCTTATCTGCACTAATTGTTTTGCATTCATTTGCGTAACAATTGGAAAAGTCATTTAAAGAAGCTTAAACTGAGCTAAGATGTTTTAAGAGATTTTACAGTTTCATTGCTTTCGTACTGGTTTTTGATCTACTTCTATACAACATCTCGATATGCTTCACGTGATTTCTTACCATTCAGACTTTAGTTATGATTATTGCTAACTGAGTCAGAGTACTCACTTTACTCCCTGCACCTTGTGCGCAGATTCAGGTATTTCTGAACCCGGTAGCAGATTTTGGTTGATCGAAGGCAGAACCATCGGAGTTTAGCAAGGTAGCTGCCGGCGTTCGCAGCACTGCTTTTCTCCCTCCTTACTTCATTAGTCTATATTTTGTACACTTCAGACTTTAAGTTGTATTTAGACCCTAGTAGATGCTCGTGACTTGTGACACCCCGATGATGGCCTGTATTTATTTCCGCAGTGCTCACTTAAACTCATATTATGCACTATCTGATTAATTGAAAAAGGCATTAAATTGACTTATTAAAATTATTGAATTGAATTTGGGAATTGTGTCGGTTGGCCTTGTCTTCACGAGAGGCGCCATCACGAACGGGTCCAATTTGGGGTCGTAACATTAACAATCCCAAAGGGTGGAACCGGCCCACTGTGGGCCTAAGCCCACATGGTCTCGGGCTAAATGGGCCGGGCCAACTGGCCCAAGTGGTCTGGTCTATTTTTTCATCTAAGATATTTTCTTGTAAATTATATATATATATATATATATATATA
>MU737192.1:21006-33604 GCA_026770625.1 Nicotiana glauca | reverse complement strand
CTTTAATTGGAAAAACTCTTTTTTTATTATATCCCTTTCGCCGGGGTGTAAGCACCGTAAAAAAGAGGTGTGACACCACTTACCAACGACTAGTAAACCTAATATTCAAAAACAAATAGGAAAAACCA
Organism: Nicotiana glauca; assembly: GCA_026770625.1. Classification (NCBI taxonomy): domain Eukaryota; kingdom Viridiplantae; phylum Streptophyta; class Magnoliopsida; order Solanales; family Solanaceae; genus Nicotiana; species Nicotiana glauca. The sequence goes on along the minus strand of MU737192.1, from coordinate 33,476 downwards.
TAGAAGTTTATGTTGACGATATGTTAGTTAAGTCTCTGTGAGCAGAGGAACATTTAATGCATTTGTGGGAAACCTTCAGTATATTGAAGAAATACAACATGAAGCTAAATCCAGAAAAGTGCGATTTCGGGGTCGGGTCCAATAAATTTCTCGATTTCATGGTATCCAACCGAGGGATCGAGATCAACCCCGACAAGATCAAAGCTATCGAGGATATCACGGTAGTGGATAATGTGAAGGTTGTACAAAGGCTAACCGGGCGCATTGTATCCCTGGGCAATTCATCTTGAGATCGTCCCATAAAGGCCATTGATTTTTCTCATTGCTTAAAAAGAAAAACAACTTCACATGGACCCCGAAATGCCAACGGGCCTTATAAGAACTTAAGTGATATTTATCGATCCCACCATTGCTTCACACGACAAAGGCAGACGAATGACTATACTTGTATCTAGCGGTATCGTAAATAGCGGTAAGTGGAGTCCTAGTCCGGGAAAAACAAGGTACGCAATTTTTGATTTATTATAATAGTAGGACCTTAGGTGAGGCCGAAACTAGATATCCTCACCTATAAAAATTAGCACTCGCCCTGCTAAGTGACTCTAGAAAACTGAAATCATATTTTTAGTGCCATCCTATATGTGTTGTGACAACCTATCCTTTATAAAATATAATGCATAAACCCGAACTCTCGAGGTGATTGGCTAAATAGGAAGTGGAAATAAACGGGTACGTTATCGAATACCAACCCCGAACAACCATTAGATCCCAAATTTTGGCAAATTTCGTAGTTGACTTTACACCGACCCTAATACCCGAAGTCGAAAGAAAGTTGTGGTAAACTCGAAAATGTCTTCGGGAATCTTGACCCTCTTTACGGATAGTTCCTCGAACGTAAAGGGATCCGAACTTGGCATCATTCTGAAGCTACCCACAACCAATATATTTTGACAATCTATTAGAACTATAAAATTAACTAACAACGAGGTCGAATATGAAGCCATGATTGTGGGTCTTGAACTGGCCAAAGGCTTGGGGGCAGAGATGATTGAAGATAAGTGTGACTCCCTCCTTGTAGTATAACAAGTTAATGGAATGTTCAATGTCAGAGAAGAACTAATGCAAAGATACCTAGACAAGTTACAGGTAGAATTACATCGGTTCAAAGAGTGGACTTTGCAGCATGTGCCTCGAGATCAAAATAGTGTGGCCAATGCCCTTGCGAACTTAAGATCTTCGGTCAAAGAAGACGAACTCAACTCGGGGGCAGTCATACAACTCATGAGGTCGGTAGTAGAGTAAGGTCACACCAAAATAAACTCTAGGAGCTTAACTTGGGATTAGAGAAATAAATACGTAAAGTATTTGATGATTGGGAAACTTCACTCAGATCCAAAGGAATCGAGGGCCCTACGCATAAAGGCATCCCAATTTAGTTTGTTCGAGGACAGAACCTTGCTCAGGAGCTAGCAATATGTCTGGGATCGGGAGATACCGAGTGCGTTTTGAGGGAATTCCATGAAAGCACCTGGGGGAACCACTCAGGCGCCGAATCATTGGTTCGAAAGGTAATCGGAGACAGATATTACTGGATCTATATGGAAAAATATGTGAAGGGGTTCATGCAAAAATGTGATAAGTTACAAATACATGCTCCGATGATTCATCAACCCAGGGAGCTATTGCATTCAATTTTATCGGTGTGGCCGTTCATGAAGTGGGGGATGGATTTCGTTGGCCCTCTTCTCTCGGCACCAGGTAAGGCTCATTTTGTCTTATTTAAGACCGACTATTTCTCTAAGTGGGTTGAAGCACATGCATACGAGAATATCAAAGAGAAGGAAGTCATCGACTTTATTTGGGACCACATCATATGTCGGTTTGAGATACCATCCGAAATTGCATGCGACAACGGAAAAGTTTATCGGTAAAATGACCAAATTTCTCAAACACTACAATATTAAAAGGATTTTGTCAACACCTTATCACCCTAGTGGGAAAGGACAAGCTGAATCGGCCAACAAAACCATAATTCAAAATCTTAAGAAAATGTTGACTGACGCTAAGGGATAATGGAGAGAGATCCTACCCGAAGTTTTTTAGGCATATCGCACAACTTCGAAGTTCAGTACCGGGACTACCCCGTTCTCATTGGTTTATGGAGCTGAAGTTTTAATACCGGTCGAAGTCGGGGAGCCGAGTATCAGATTCCGATATGCAATGAAGGGATCGAATGATGAGGCCATGATTACAAACCCGAAGCTATTGGATGAAAGGTGAAACTGCCCTTGTTCGATTGGCCGTCCAAAAATAATGAATCGAAAGATATTACAATCGAGGGCCACCTTCGATACTACAATGTCGGGGACTTAGTACTAAGGAAGGTCACACTAAACACTCGAAATCCAAATGAAGGGAAATTGGGTTTGAACTAGGAAGGGCCGTACCAGATTCTCGAGATCACATGGAAATGGTCCTATAAACTCGGAATGATAAACGAAGAACAACTACCGAACAATTGGAACTAACTCATCTTAAATGATATTACTAATAAAGTACGGCCCCATTTCAATTCTTTATATTTTTGGACTAACACTTCAAATTGATCGACAAGGAGCGACATGAAGCCTTTAGGTCTGAAAGCACGCATTGCACTCTTTTTCCCTTGAACCATTTTTGTCCCAATTGGGTTTTTCGGAAAGGTTTTTAATGAGACAACAGTTGATCGTGCTCACTTAGAGTCAAAGGCAAGATCATGAATCGGTGTTAAAGGCAGCATTAACAGTATCTGAGGTTCATCTACAATCAACCGCGAATACTGGGGAGCATTACCTTCGAATGTCAATTTTTTGCGAAATAGAAGAGTCACGGTAGGAAAGATTTGTTATAAGGGCCAAACGGTCAAATGAAACGTGTCCACATAGGTTATTCGAGCCCTGCATAAAACATGTACGCATGTGTAACTATTTTCCACAAGAATAAAAAGAAGTACTTTCCTTGCAATTATCTTATGTCTTAGAAATATTTTACACTTTACAATTTTGTACTTTCGATCTCTTAAGGAAACGAGCTCAAGGGACGATTATAACCAGAGTTCGGATGATCACCCTTACTCTAGGGGACTATCATCGGAAAAATAAACTCGAACAGATTGAACTATTAATTATCGGGGGCATAAGACCTCTCAGGCAACCCCAGAATTTTAAAGGCCATCTTAGGCAAGGCTGGATAGCTTGAGAAAACAAGCTCACAGGGCTACACCTGAATTAAAAGGCTACGACCACATTAACATGACTAGGAGATGCCCAAGAACTATAACAGAAAATAGGCCATTAAAATTTTATAACCGATTTAAAGGCTACCCTCGGCAAACTACGTTCTGAGTTACTTATTTTGGGAGAAGATTACCGGTAACCCCGAACCTCCGAGATGACTCAAAAATAAAAATAATATAATGGTAGGATTGTTCAAACTTACACAACCTAAGCTATTTTATTCCAACATTTGTGAATACAATAAATAAAGCAAAGGAATATTCGAAAGAAAAAAGGGAAAAGAAAGCCTTGTATATATTTACAAAATAGTCTTTTACAGAAGCCAAAATGGCTTAATTCGAAAAAATTTACAATGGCTGAAATGGCCTCAAAAAGATACAAAAGGAAAGCAACAAATATAAAGGCCTAAGTGGCTTGGTCTTCATTAGAGGCAACATCTCCGCCCTCAGGATCTTCCCCACCCTCGGGAATTCAGAGTTCAGAAAATAAAAAATAAACATTGCATGATCCGCCATGCTTTTGGCCTGCGCTTGGATGGCCTCGACGCCAACTTTATATTGGGCCACTTTAGCATCATCTTGGGTGCTTTGCCACAACCACCACAGATTCGGCCACCTTGAGCTCATTAGCCAAGTTTGCTAATTGGGACTGAAGCTCCTCAATTTTATTGACCTACACCAAAGCGCTCTCTCTTGAAGCTTAGAGATGGATCTCGACCGACTCAGTTGTACTTGGGCAGCTTCCATTTCGAGGCTAAGATTTCCATATTTTTCTTGAACTCATCGGCCTCAACTCGAATTTTATCTACTTATTTATGAAACTCCTCGATCTATTCGAGCCTCTGCTGAACCTGCATAATCAGATCGTTAGTCATTATCTCCAATCCGTCTTTGCTATCATGAAGCATTTGGAATACCAACTCGGCCATCTCGGCATGCTCATCCCGAGCCATTCTTAAATCGGCTTAAAGTTTCTCATTGAGAAGCTTGTAGGTGTCACTTTTCTCAGTGAGGTCTTGGACTCGGCCTCGTGATACGTTAATTCCTCCCGATATTGGAGGAAAGCCTTATAATGTAGAACCAAAGCCTGCAAGCATAAGGGAAGATGTTATTTACAACTTTAAAATATAGAATATATGAGAAATAACACTCGAAATTACCCGATTTAATGCTTGTTGGGTTTCATTAAATAGGCAGGGTAGTTTCCACCTCGTCCATAACTGCCTGATCTTCTTTGATCACTAAACAACGAAGGTAACTAGCGACCCCAGGGGGGTAGAGAAAACCCGTGATTCCTCTGAAATAGAGAATGCTATTGACCGTCTTTGGTAAGGATTAACATGTGGGGTCGGGAATCGACCAACCAGTTTTGGGTTCGATGAAGACCCACTAGCACCCGACGATGGCTCCTTCCTTAGCAGCGTCATGTCACCGAGCACGGTAACATCTTCCAAAGAAGTGAACTCAAACCCATCCAAGAATTTGTAGATATGACTCAACCCCGAGGACTCAACATATCGGACTCATAAAGCATGGCATCCAAAATCTGAGGAAACCCGCTGATGTCGATCACTCCAAGTTCATCTATCGGGGCATTTTCAATAGCTCGAGAACTAATGCCCCTGGTCTATCTCTCAACCCCCTAGCTTGAGGAAAAATTGGCTCGAACCTTTCTGGCTAAGAAGCTTCAGCCAGAGCTCTCTTACCGACCTCCTCATGTAGGGATGTTTCAACTTCAGTGCCCACCGGTTCGAGAACTTCGTTTACGGTGACACCAGCCCGCACATGGGCCATCAGTTTGGATTTATCTTCCTATTCTTCTTCTTCTTCTTCTTCTTCTTCTTTAGACCCATCTCTTAATCAGCAGATTGAGTCCGAGGACATAACACCAGTGTCTCCCCTGGGCTTGCACGACCTCTTCAATAGTTTCATCTTTTTCGAGCCCGGGGAACTCGGAGCCCCTTTCCTTTTCTTCTCTTTGGCCTGCTCCGAAGCCGGTGGTTGGGGAAAGACTTCTTCTCCACCAGATGGGGGCCTCATTGAAACATCCTTCCCGAAGCCTACAAAGGAAAAAAGGTGCGTAAGCTCGAGAAAAAGCCCGAATAATAACCATTCTAAGAAAGAAAATTACCATGATTGTGGGCCTCCCATCGACCCGTCGATAACTCCATCCAAGTGCGCTCGTAGTATGGTCTCTACGACACCAAGCCCTCGACCTATTGCTTGAGTTCGGGAAGTAATTCTGGAACATAGGCCACAACTGCAACACCAAACATAGAGGAGGAAATAAGATAAGAAGTAAAATAGCAAAATTGAACATTCAAGGCGAAGTAATACTGACGATTCGTATTCCATTTTCAGGAATCGGCATGTCTTCAGCATGGATCAGGTCTGAAGTCCTTATTTAGACAAATCGGCCCGTCCAACCTCAGTCACGAGTCTCGTCTATGCTCGAGAAAGGGGCCTTGCTGGAACGACGAGCAAGCTTGATCATCCCTCCTTGATAGATTTTGGGATTGTAAAAGACGCATAAGGTGATCGAGGGTGAAAGGATATCCCTCAATTTTGCTTATGAAGAATCAGAGGAGAATCACTGTTTCCTATAAGGAATGATGGATCTGGCCAAGGTTCACATTGTACCTCTTGCAGAAGGCGACGATGACAAGATCTAAGGGACCCAACGTGAAAGGGTAAGTGTAAACACTTAGGAAACCCTCAGTGTGGGTAGTGATCGATTCCTCAGGCGAAGGTACCACCACATATTTATCAACCCAGTTGCAATCCTCTTTAACCTTGGCAAAGAGGTCATTATGATTGTACATGTATACCTCGAGACCGATTCACATCGACCCGGTACCGAGAAGTTCTTTTCTATCATAAAATTGGCAATAGTAAGGCACCCTCCCATAACGAAATCCTCAAGGGGATACTCCGTCACAGCCCCGTCACCGGCGGGCCGTGATGAAGAGGCATCCTCCTTTTGTAGTAAAATCTTAGAAGTTTTCACCATCGTAGAAGAAAAAGGAATTAGGATGGTATGTAGTTTTCTAAAAGTTCAAGAAATTTGGGTGCAATAATTACAAAGCAAAGATATTTTTGAAGAGAATCAAGAATGGGAGAAGCTTTGAAATAGAGGGAGGTTACAGTACCTATAGATTGCCGGTGACGGTTCAGAACTCATGGTGGCTGACCAGCAACTGAGGGGCATTTAATACCTTGGTAACTGGACCGATGGGATATTTTGAGTTGTTGCTTATGTCATGATCGGGTGTGTTAGTGACGTTAGTCGCCTACATCATGGTTCATCGAGACAGAGCTCGAAAATTCATATCGTTTCTCGTTATCTTCTCTCCAAGAAATAAGAGGACTATCTGTATGCGGTCAAAATCGGGCTTACCCTTTTGTATGACTAATCGAGACCGAACATGATAGGCCAAGGTTTAACCTCATCTTATATCGGACCATGATGCAAAGTGAGATTTTCGAATTCGTGACCAGAGACTGATCAAGATTGAGACTGACCAAGATCAAGATCGAGCAAGATAGAGATCGAGTGAGATCGAGGGATGCTTACCAAGCTAAATAACGGAAAGCTGAAATATCCGCAATCAGGCAAGGATCATGGTGGAAATCCCTGCACGTATCAAGAAGAGGCCGATGAATTAACTAATCATGGGATTTCTTACCTCATATAGAATTGTATTAAGAGTAGGACTCCCCTACTATATAAAAGGGATCTGATCATTTGTAAAGACATAATATTCACGCAATACAAAGTAATATGCTGTCATTTTCTAGCTTTTATTATCTTGTTATTCTGTTCATAAGCCAGTTGAAATATCTTTTGGTTCAAGGGTGACTGAACTTGAGGGCCAAGGATATTCAATTCGTGTGGTTTGCATTGACTCTTTTATCGTCCGTTTCTACACTAATTTATTCTTCTTAATTTGTACCAAGTTGTATCACGTGTCCTTAAAATCACGTATAAATTCAGCTGTTATCCGATTTTAGAGTAAGGACATCTCCAACCTTTACCCCATTTTTGGTCCTGAAAATCAGGATTTCCCCATTTTAAGGACAACTTACTCCAACCATTCCCCCATTTTTTCCCCAAAACTTTTCTATATTCTTCTCTCTTTTCTATATTATATTATTATCTTTTATTTTAATTTAATTTTTAATTTTCACAAACAAATTCATCTTTTATTTTTATTAATTTGTAATTTTCATTAAAATAATTTCATAAAATTTTAAATAATATAATTTGTAATCAATTATTATAGATTAACTAATAATTCAAATAAAAGTGAAATCATTGCGACACAAAGTTAATTAAATGCATATTACATAACAATAAAATTCATTCGAAATACTACATAAATATTCAACTTCAACTTCTAATAAAATTAACTTACAATTTTACAAAAAAATAATAAATGCACAAAAATTAATTTATCAAAATTATACACCAAAGTTAAAATTTAAAATCAATATTATAAAGATATTACATAAACATAATTAGGTATATATAAAGAGAAATTAAAAGATTGAACAATAAAATAATAATAGAAAATACATGAATAATAATGGGGGTGATGAATAGTGTACCCCATATTTGAGGGAACACTGTTCATTCCCTATTTTGAAGACAAAAGTGGGGGAAGGTTGGAGCTTCATTACCCCAAAACTTGCCCTATTATTGAGAAATATGGTAAGGTTGGAGATGGCTAAACATAGTTCTCTTCGTTTTCCCCTAAAGTTATGTATTTTACTTTCTTTTCCCCCGAACATTCTTAGAGCTGACGATGATCCTACCAATGGTCATAACTTGTCCAAATTTTCACATCTAATTAAATCATTAGAAACCTACTTTTGTTGTGATATATACTATTAACCATGAATTTTGGTTTGGATATAGTATTTATTATGGAGCAATTACTTATTCAATTTTAATAAAGTTTTAACTAGATCATATATTCGTCTGTGTCCTTTACTTATATAGTAGCTGATTTATTGTATAGAGTTTAGCTTATACACGGAAGATTAAATCATCGGTTCTTATAAGTATAAAGATCATGTTCACAATCTAATGATGGAATTGGACAAACCATCAGGAATGATTGTAGCACAAGATTAAAAATAATTTATTTTGATTATGGGAATGGTTCAATTCCACCTTCTTGTGCTAGTACATTTTGTATGTATTGAACAGACCAAGTAGAGATAAGTATTTTATACTGACTTAATAAAATAAACTCTCTAGCCATTAAATGAACTTATACTCTTAATCTTGATATAATTGTTATTAGCTGCGTATATTATTATTGTTTTAATTTATTAAAAGGCAAAATTCTTTCGTGGGTCAATATGCCTGGTAAATTGGACAATAGTAATATACATTGGCAAAGTAATAGTTAGTTGATGGAATCCATGTCTCGGTCTAGAGATTGATAATACACCTTTATGAAAGCTTATACGTTTTCATATGTAAACCCTGCAGGTGGATTTTGTATCCGTCACATGAAATAAGTTAAGCGAAAGTCTAAAGGAAATAATCAATGAATTAAATTGTCAGTAATTTAATTTATTTGATTAGTATCTGAACTTAACATAGGGGGTTAAATAAGATTTAATGAAAGAATTTCGAAATTGAACTGAGGAGTGCAGTTACGAATTTTTAGTGGAATAATTCGTAACTTATTATGGAAGTAGTAATTCGAATATTTCGAATTAAGTCCATAATAGGAAGCCTCGTTATTTAGATACTGTGGTCCCTGCTATGCCCGAAAAATTAGGAATTAAATGGAATTCTATTTCTTGGTGGAAAAGGAAGACCCAACAAGTTTAGGAAAAGGGTTCCAAATCCTAAAACCTGTGGCTATATAAAGAGGTCTTATTCCATAAGGAGACAAGGTTTTTACTATATGCTTTTCTTAGGAGAAATTCGCCCATACGAATTTCGCTAATTTCAGGCATTATTCGGGTCACACAGCAGAAGACTATGGAACTGGAGGATGATCTCGTGGACGGTTTCGCTCTTGCTTGGAAGCTTCTCGCGATTGCGGTCACGCTTCAAGAGATAAGTATCGATTTTATGTTCGATTAAAATCTGTGATTATGTGTTGTCTATATTATATGCAAGTGATCCTGGCTATTTGCTTTCGCTATTCATACCTGCTTTCCATCAATTGGTATCAGAGTCTACTTGCATCTAATTGGATAACGCAGATGATATGTATATATTTGATTATATACATATGTTTCATGATTTATCGTCTTGTTGAAAATCATGGGTAATGTTAAGAGCCTATGATTAGTCGACGGCAGCGCCGAGAACTTAGAATTGTTTGACAAAAATGATTTTAACCGTTGTTGTGATTCTTGCCAAGGAACGACTATAATCAAGGGTACCAAAGTAGGGGTATGATTACTTGAATGCCAATTTTGGCATTAATAAATTACTATAACGAATGATGATGCACTGTAAGCTTTGGTGGCGGCAGTGAGTATATATTCCTTAAAGTAGGTTATATTCTTTACCTGTCAAAAGGGTTGCTAGGTTAAGTGAAACCTCATTCTATACCAATTTACATTATGTTCGGCAATATCGGCGTATTGCTAATTTTCTGGAATGCAATGATAGCTATTTTTTTTAAATAAAGGCCAAACCTGATTTAAGTTTGTGACTTGAAACAAACGAAGAAAAAAAAAGGGTGATGTCGCCGGTAGTTTGGCGGCGGCAGAAGATGATATATACTACATCTTCTCAAATTTAGTTCCTTCTCTTGTTGATTATTTGATGAAGTCCAAAAGGTGAGATCCTTTTGGTACGTTGGTGGATAAACTTTTCTAATCAAATGTTACTTTGTTATTTGCTTATCCCACGTATCAACTGTGTTGGTCTTCTATTTGAGTGCTTTTATTTGATGGATTGAAAAAATGATGAAGCACACATTAAGGTTGTAGTTATATGAGGACTTCAATTTTATCTTTTTCTTTCTCACATTATATTATAGTGTATAATCAAGAATTTATGATTAATAAATGAGTATCACTAAAGTGATTTATTTATTTGAAATCATCGAAATTCTTAATAGCTTTATACATGAGAGATGAAATCATACATATGTTAAGAATTTATGATTAAATAAATAATTATCACTATTATTTATTTAAGATCATTGAAAATTCTTAATAGCTTTATACAGGTGTGATTATGTTAGTACATGGATTGAGAGTTATGATTAATAAATAGGATCTACTAAAATAATCTATTTATTTGAGTCATGAATAAATGTACTCAATGTACCATGTGAAAATTAATTGTCCTTGATAAGTTTATGCTAGTAGTAGAGTTTTCATCTACACAAAAGAGGTTTATCTCTTGATACTAATAACATTAAACTTATTCACGAGAAAAGACATTAAGGTTTTCACCAACTATGATGAAAAGTAATATCTTAAATTCTCATGTGTATAAAACGGGAGGACAATTGGATGTAAGAAGCGGTTTTATATACCTTACACAAAAGGAAGGATATAATCAATGTTATGTGCTCATGGAATAATTATAAGGATAATAGAAAGCATGATCGTATTTATTTTAATCTATGACAATGCCTAAAACGGTTATTCTCCGAATTTGGTTATAGATTTGGAGGTTATATTTTTGACGAACTCTAATTAACCTGAAATTTGATAGGTCCATTGGAAACGACTTGTCGACAAACACTCACTAGTATGCAGTGAATCGCATTATTTTTGGGTGTTTTGAGGTCGTTTAGATGGGGTTTTAAGTAGTTTATTGGATTAAATAAGCTTTAAAAATGAAAAATTATTCTTTATATATCGGTTTTATTTGTGTTAAATCTAGAACATGATTACACATGATGATTTAATTTAATATAATATATAAAAAGAATGTAAATCACATTGGTTGGATCTTAAATTCGCTTAAAAAGAGTTGTTCGAATTTAGTCTAGTTTTGGTGATCACCATCTCCAATTGACTTGAAATTCGGTGGGTTCATCGAAAATAACCTGATAAGAAATACTCATTGCTATGTAGAGAATTATGTCGTATTTCGGCAGTTCAGGGTCATTTAGATTATTTTTTTTTGGCAGTTTGCGGGATTAAAGTGTCATTTAGATATGAAAAGTTATTCCTTTTATGTCAATTTTATTTTATTAAATCTGGAACATGATGGCGCATGTTTATTTTACATGAACTGATATATGGTTGGAATGTATGCCATATTTTAAATTCCTAAAAATTCTTAAATGGTAGCTTTTCAAATTTGGTTGTTATTTTGAAGATCATGACTTTTATGATCTCCAATTGACCTGAAATTTGGTAGGTCTATCGGAAAACTCCGATAAATAATACTTGTTGTATGCAGTGAATACCGTTAATTTAGTATTTCATGACTGTCTACATGGGTTTTTTGAGCATTTTGTGAGCATTTTGTGAATTTTGGAACTTAATCCTTAGAGAAAATTTCATGGTTGTGATCAAGTGGTGATAGGAATTAACCTTACTATTTACAGTAAGATAATAAATTTACGCGTCGACTTTAGGTCTTCCTCCATATCGGATAAATTTATTATGAACTTACTGAATATAATTACTAGTAGTTGATAACATGTATTGACTCTCCATCTGAATTCACACGTTGAATCAATTTTGTAATTATAATGCAACCATGATTAAGTGGTGATAGAAATATATTTCTATGGTCTTCCACTATTAATTTCAAGTGAGTGTAAATTTATGCGTCGACTTTAGGTCTTCCTCCATATCGGATAAATTTATTGGAAGCTCACTAGGTGAAATACTAGTTATTGATATCATGTACTTACTCTCCATCTGAGTATACATGTTGGATCAATGGAACTAGAGCTATTAGTTAGGATATATACAATTGACTAAAAATAACAGTTTGCTCTCCATCTGAGTTGGTTCTGTTTTTTTTTTGGGATTGTATAATTCTTGTATTATATAATATACTTTGCATGAATGACTCTTTTCCCATTGAAATTTGCTATTCGAGATGCATGTATGTATATATATTGAATGCAGTCTGAATTCTATTATTCAGTGTTAAAATTGACTTATTATGATCTATTTAATGTTATATATCTCAACCCCACAGTGATTTCATGTAGTTTGTTGTATCACTTGTCAAAAAAAAAAAAAA